>FIZV01054956.1:0-10452 GCA_900050545.1 Trionymus perrisii | reverse complement strand
TTTCCCTCTAATTTAATATAATAGATACCTATGTACGTATGAAAAGGACTGGATAATTTTCATACGTACGCGTAATATTAAAAATTAAGAGGAGAGGGAGGGGGTTAATCGAAATTTCGTTTTTCGATTTGCACTTTTTTTCAGATGGTTGTATTAGAGGTCTAGTTTTATATTTCTTTTGGTATATTTTGAAGGCACGTGGGAGGAGGGAAGGGATCATTTTTTTAATACTTCTAAAAAAATTATAGTTTATGCATGACTAAAAATTTGATAATTTTTGAAAATTTTGCAATTTGGGAAAATTATTTGATCATTAAAAATTAACGATTTTTAAAAATTCGCCATTTTTGAAAAATTTTGCAGTTTTTGAGGAACTGAAATTTTTTAGAAATTTTGCATTTTTCGAAAATTCCGCAATTTTGATTTTTTAGAATTAGAGAATTTTAGGAAATTCAACAACTTCAGGGAATTTGATAATTTTTGAAAATTTTGCAGTTTTTGATCATATTTGAGTATTGATATTGAAAATTGGCAATTTTTTAAAATTCTGCCGTTTCGAAAAATTTTGCAATTTAAGAAAATCTAATAATTGTTGAAAATTTTTCAGTTTTTGAGAAACTGACAATTTTTAGAAATTTGACAATTGTTGAAAATTCCGCAATTTTGAAAAATCAATGGTTATTTCGAATTTTAGAAACTTCAACAATTTTAGGATATTCGATAATTTTTGAAAATTTTTCAATTTAGGGGATTCAATAATTTTTTGTGGATCGATGTCTCTGGCAATCCTACCATTTTGGTACACGTTAGTAGATGGAAATTTTCATTTGTTTTTGAAATTAAGCCAATCTGAAAAAAGTAAACGTATTATACTCGAGTACCTATTATGAATTTTAATCTAATCGAATGAAGGAAATCGTGTTATCAATACTTTTTTGTAAGCTGGTATCTAAAAAAAATTGTCAACTTGATAATATTATTTTTATTGTAAAGTACTCCAGTCAACATGGTAATAAAAAAAAATTTTAAAAATTAATTATCACGTTTTTATCGCATCTGTGATATTTTTTTGGTAGTATCTTTGAGTTTTTTCTCTTATCGTATTGGTTAACATACAGTAAAGTGTAGGTATAGTATAAAGTATATTATAAAGGAAGTGTTCGAGTATACATGTGACACAGAATGAATCTTACTAAGAGTCGTATAATTATTCATGATACGGAGCTCTTGGCGACCATATTTGGAATAATTTTCTAGCATCTAGCCTGCTGGTATTCGGGATGGTATATATCGACGACTGCACCGGCATATAGCGACTGCGCTCCAAATGGTTATAGCTGTGAGAGAGAAGCTAAATGTTTCCCAACTTCGCGGACGTACCGTGCCATTTTCTAGGTACGTAGAGCTTTCTTCGTGCCGATGTACCTACGCGTACGAGTTGATGCAGCAGTAGCACAGCGAATGGAAAAATCAATGTGTTTTTGTATTACCGCCGATGGTATACCTGGCTTAGCTGGCATGGTGCTGAAAAATTTCGTCGGTTATTAGATTAGATCGCGGTACGGTGGTGGATTGTGTCGCGTAGGCCGCCATAAGGAAGTGTTTGCACTTTGGTGGTGTATTTTTGTACGGTGCGCGGTTATCATTTTTTCCTTCTTCATTTCGGTTAATTTATTCGATATATGATAACTCGGTCGTTCTTACGTAAGCGTTCGAATTCACGTAGGATGAGAGATCTTCTGTGTGTAGGTTAATAGGACGAACGCGACGCTACAGTGATGTTTTTGTTGCGTTTAGAATTTGTATTGATGTCGCGTGCTCCGCTACGGTGAAGTCCTGCACAGTGAAATTTTCACGTTTCATTTGCCGGCCGGTTAAACTACACGTAATTAATACTAATTTGAAAAATTTCAAACTCAATAAGGAAGCTTGTTTGTAATTATAATTACTCTAATCGTTAACGTCGTAAATTATACGAGCTTTTCTAATTAATTAACGCGACCGCGTGAAAATCAGCGTATACCTATGTGGAAGTAAGTGCGACTGTCGAGCACGCTGCTGTGTTTATTTATTGGCCGCACTAATATTTTGAAATTTTTAACCGTGTTATTTTTATTTAACTTTGGGACTTGTTAGTTTTCGTTATCGCTATCGCGACTACAGGTGGAGGTGCTGGTCAATGGATTTCACGTTGAGCAATTGTACTATTCTATAACATACCGTTTTTATACTACCTATTCTATTTTAAAATAGACCAATTTTTTCCCCTCTTGAATGAGTGAGCGTGTTCCATTATATGATCAAGTATGCGGTTAGTTTGTTGTTGAATTTGTTTAAAAATAAATTTGTCCTTCTTGGCAGAACCGAGCGGTATAGTACTGTGCTTGAACTTGTTTTCCTCGCCTTCGTCGTTTGCTAATTCATTATACTTACTCGTGGAGTGAATAATTAGAACGATATTTTCGAAGATAATTTTCAAGTTGATAAGATTTAAGCATTGGTTGTTTTTAACTTTAAAATATTTTTGGGTGGAAAATTTTCAAGAGAAGGGCCATCGTAACCGGTTGCTGTTCAAGTAACTTGGTAACTTTTTTCGTCGTTGGTTTTGTTATTGTTTTCTCCAAAAATTACGTACTTAAATTGATTTGATTTTTTAATGATTTTAATTTTAAACGAAAAAAAAAAATAAAATAAAAAAGTTGACAAAAAATTTGAGCTAATTTTGAAATATAAGTTAGTACATACCTATTTAAATTTTTTCTTGTTTATGTATGACTAATTGGATATCCTGTCTAGTTCATAATATTTTTCCACTCTTAAATTTGACCACCACTTGAGGGATTTTTTGTGAAAATTGCTCTATAGCAAAATTAGAAAAAAATTCCCAGTTTAAATTACGTTTGATTTTTTTTTTTTTTTTCAATACTCAAAACGACCTACCTACGTTGGAAGATAATTTTAAAAAATTGGGCTCGATGATGACTAGAAAAATTTTGATTTTGATCCCCCCCATCCCGGAAATTTGTGTTTGAGCTAAATTTTCAAAGTTATTGTTGGAAGAAAATTTTTAATAAATTCGTGTTTCAACAAAATTATATATTGTTCTAGTCGAACTTCGGATTCAATACTCCCTTAATTGTTTAAAAATGGAAAGTACCCATATCGAATTTTAGAAAATTGACCGAGTGATTATAATTTTTGAAATCATGTTGGATCACTAATTAATCTTCTTTCGCTCGTATTTAATTTATCCAAAGTGAATTTTAGAACAGTCACTAAATTAAGTTAGCTAACTTTCATCAAAAATGAGATTATTTTCCAAGCGCACTTTTCTTAGAAAGATTCTAGAAAATCATATGTATTTTGATAGTTTGTTATTAACAATATACGTAACTTTTGTACGTTTATAGCAAAATAATAATCTCCAAAGAAATTAAGAAGATCGAAAACGAAGTTGAATTACGATAGATGAAGACCACATAAGCACCTTTAATCTTTTACCCAACTGTAAACTGTATAAAAATTTAATTCGAACCGAAACGTACCAAAAGAAAAAGTTTATGTCGAATGGAAGGGGAAAAATCGACGTAAACTTTTTCACTCTTGGATCACTACTGATTGAAAAATTCGGCTCTGAGTGTAAACTCCAGACAATAGAAAAGTACTTCACTAATTACTTCTCGCGAATCCGTGTACCTAAGTAGATTTTTTTAGCCTTGTTTTTTCTCACTCTGTCAAAAAAGTAAAAGATATTACGACAGGGCTATACGTATTACGTAGGATTCAAGTAAGGTACTTTTTTACAGCTTAGATTAATTTTTTCCTCAGTTATGAGAAGGGAGGGGGTCACTATATGTATTTTGAACTCGAAAATATGCAAACATATTTAATGTTTATATGGGACTTCACGGGAAAGCAATTTTTTAGTACAATTTTAAAAAATCATTTCATTTTCCAAAATCAACAAAAATCATTATTTTCTTTAATTATGCAATTTTTTGAACAAAAAGTATCTCATTTTTGGGAGGAAAAAAAATTCAATCTCTTTGTGAGAAAAAAACATTCACGTTTTATTTAATTTATTCATTTAGGTAGTTATTTTTTGAAAAATAAACCTATCGAATTTTTTTAAATTTTAGGAATCGTAAATGGCATACAAGTTGAAATGAGAGGTTTCATAAAATTTTTATCTAAAATAAAATACCTACTTAATTCTTCCAAAAAAGGAAAAAACAGTTATTTTATTAAATAAGAAATATGTAATGCCTTTCTCAGAAAAAAATTTAAAAAAAAATGTCAACATAAAAATTGAAAGATTTTTACTCCAAAAATATTGTAAAACCGTTTACTTCGAAAAACTTTTAAAAAATGATAAAAAGTATTTGAGAAAATTTTCCATTCTGGATTGAGAATTTTCTCACGCTTACAATTGAGATATTTTTTATTCCGAGAAAATTCAGAACTTTTTTCTAATTTTTCTATAAAAATGATGATTTTTTTTTCTGTCAAAAAAATTACAATAGATTTTTTTTTTCAAAAATTGAATTTTTTCTCCGAAAAAATTGAAGAATCTTTTCAAAAAAAGAGATCAAAAATTAAATTCGGTCAATGGGGGAGGAGTCTAACCTCCCAACTTCCCCCTTCGCATACGGTCGGCCCTGTCAATTACGGTGTATCATGAAAAAAACAAAAACAAATGGTGTTTACAGGTTTCAGTCTACCACGTCAATTAAAATTCGGGTAATAGGGCTCATTCGGTGACACAATTTAGTGGTAGAGGTGCAGATGACCTTGAGTTAAGATTGTTAATGTCCGATTTTAAAAGAAATCCAATCGATAGATGGTGGAAAGATGAACAACTTATCCAAAGATAATCGTTTTACGACACTGGGGGGGGGAATTATTATTTTGTCATTTTTTGACCTTGAAAAAGCTTATGCCACGCCCCCCACTCCAAGTTTTTTTTGGGGGGGGGTCAACCGTCCTACCTTCACACGTTCCTTCCCTGCTCGAAAAACTCAATTTTAGGGTTATTTTCACTGTTTTCAATTATGTAATGTGAATGGCTGCAGGGTACCCAACTCTACCTAGGAGGTCGTTCTTTGATAATTAAATTTGGTTGCGTTCTTACGTAGGTGTGCCTATTGAAGATTTTAACTCTCCAGCTCCCTCATATCATTTAAAAAAATGCCTTTGTCATATTTTGTAAAAATTTTCCTCATTTTGCATTCGGTATTTTTTATTTCCCAAACATTGAATAAGATTCGAAACCGAAAAAACGAGGCTGAAAAAGCAACGCGATGCTTTTTTCTCTCTCTAACGTGATGAGAAAAAAGGCGATGGGTGCAATACGTGTTCGAAGTAACTCACTGTCTGCTTCTCCTGCTGCTTTGTTTTGTTTCGAGATATAACAAGAACGTGTTGCAGCGAGCGGCATTGCGATGCCGAAGAAACGATGCTGTATTTTTATTCGTAATTAGATCGAAATACAGCAATTTTCCGAGCTCGTAAAACTGCCGCATGATCTGGTTTTAACGTTTAACGGTTCTAAGCTTTTTCCCTTGTAATAGCTACATTTCATCGCGTGTAGTATTTTAACTTATTCGAAACTTTGACGCCTTGCAACACAAATAAATGTCTATAATGGTAAACGAATATAGGCCATTTCGTTTACACTGGTTGTTTGAGAAAAAATTAAAGTACGCGAAGCGATAGCCATCCACGTACGAGAGTTTGAAGCGTGATTTTTGGACCATATCTTGACGCGTGTGCTCCGGATAATTGAAATTATCACGTGGGATACGTATAAAATTAAAGAATATTTTGATCGCGACGCCGCCGCGAGGACTTTCACCGAAATCGTAAGAAGTGGCGTTAAGAGATTAACACTTCTCGTAGGCGATTTGATTGACTTTGACCTATCTCGAGTCTGGCGTATTACTCGTACACCATCGATGAGAATCTCTACTTAATTTCTTACCTAGTGAAGCGACGCGACGTTGTTGTAGTAAATTTTTGCGCGGGATTATTTTAAACACACTTGAGAGACAGTATTGTCTTGTATTCTAAACGCGTAAGAGAAAGTTTTAGTACTAAAAGAACCTTAGAAAGGTGTGGTCTGCCTTTTTTTTTTAGCCGAAATTAACTTGACATTCAACGAGCTTAAATGGAGGGTTCTTAAATGGCTCGCATTAATCTTGGACTGTCGTGACGATGGCAATTGGTCTATTTTGAAAATTTACGACTTTTTTACACATTTTGTACACGTTATAAGTAGGTATATTCAGGGCATTGGTAATTTTCTAAATGTCGTCGTTAAAAATTTAAGGTCGAGGTATAGATGAAATGGACGTATTTATTTATACCTGCGAACTGTATACTAAATAGTAATAACTAATAATAGAATATTCTTTTCGACATTTGCTGCGATGAGTCACATTATTCCTACATTATTGTGAATGATTTGATGATGGTGCGGTGGTGCAGTGTAGATATTTTGAACGGGTTTCTGTAAAAACTCTAAAAGGAGCCTTGAAGGATTTCAGGAGTGGCGTATTTGCTAGGGAAGTTATGGAAGTTCGACTCTTCTCCAAATTTTCAAAGAAACGAGATTTTTATAAAGTGCTTATAAAAGATATAAATTTGTAAAACCTTGTGAAAGTGGTTCAAAAATCTTGCAAGATCTCTAATTCTATGCAATTTTTCGCATCAATTCTGACTTTCATGTTCCATGAGTTAAATTTTCGCATGTGAAAAATTTCACTTAATTATAATTTTATAAACAGAAATCTTTAGAAAAATTTTAAAAATTTCAACTTCCAACAATTTTAAGATTAGAAATTGAAAAAAAAAATTAGATATGAATGAAAACCAAAAAAGAAAAGAAAATTAAGGTGAGAAAAGTTTTTGTTTTTCCATTTGCACCTTTTTTCAGGTGGTTTTATTAGGGCTCTAGTTTTATATTTCTTTTGATATATTTTGGAGATACGTGGGCGGAGGGAAGGGATGATTTTTTTAATATTCCTAAAAAAAATTCAATTTATGCATTACTGAAAATTTGGTCATTTTTGGAAACTTACAATTTCGGAAAATTATTGGATCATTAAAAATTAAAGATTTTTTAAAATTCAGCAATTTTGGAAAGTTTTTGCAGTTTTTAAAAATTTGTCAGTTTTTGACATAAAAGTTTGACGTTTTTTGTAAAATTTGCAATTTTTGAAAAATCGATAATTTTTTCGAATTGGAGAATTTTAGAAAATTCAACAATTTTAGGGAATTTGATAATTTTTGAAAATTTTTCAATTTTTGAAAATTATTGAATTATTAAAAATGGGCGATTTTTCAAAATTCGACAATTTTTAAAAATTCAATAATTTTTGAAAATTTGTCAGTTTTTGAAAAATCACTAATTTTTTAGAATTTTAAAATTCTAGAAAATTCAGGGAATTTGATGATTTTTGAAAATTTTGCTATTTAGGCAATTCAATAATTTTTGAAAATGTGAAAAAAATACACTGAATTTTATAGAAATTTTAGCACTTGAATTTTTTTATAATAGTACACTTCTTTTAAAAATTGAATTTTCATTTAATTTCATAAAATAGCCCTTTCCCCCATTTGAAAAAGTGACGTGTATCAACTTTCTGAATTCCCCATATTTTTCCTCTCATGTCAGATTCGCCACTGATATGAAATAATAATTTTGTACATTTCATTTTTTTTTCATTATAATTATGCTTATGAGTGAAGACATAGAGGGGAGAACTTGATAACGAGGGGGGATATAGTTGTCGACAAAATTTGGGCGACTAAATTTTTGGGCCTCGAGCGAAAAAATATTAAAACTGTCTCTGGCAACATGGCAAAATCTGAAAAAAAATCGAAGTACGTATCGAAATTGAAATTTAGATTTATTGAAATTGAAAAATCGATGTAACGATGCCTGAAAAAATTATCGAATTATGGAAATCATTGCCTATGTGAAAATCTGAAAACGTTGCCGATTTACCAAGATCGAAAAAATAATCGAACTATCAAAATGGAATATTAATTTATGTTGGTTTATTGAAATCGAAGTGGTATCAAAATCGAAAAAATTATTGATTTAATTTGTAAAAATTGAAATTTTGATAAATCGAGCAATTTTTTGATTCCAGTGAATCCATCAATATGATTCAATCAATTTTTTAGAGGATAAAAAACAAACCTACGTACGTTACGTACGTTCTAAACATGTATGGAATCCAAATTCCAATACCTAGATTACTTTCTAAAAATTCCCCTTCCCTTCCTTCTCTTTCAGACACGTGCTCAAAAATTATTATTCCAAACCTTCCCACATATCTCTAACCCACCTTCACTCCATTAAACAACGAAATTAAATCCAAAAATAAGGAAACCTGATCATTACCTTGAAAGTTGAGCAGTCTAAATCCATCAAAATGTCAAAAAAAAAGAGGAGAAGTAAGAAAGAAAACGTATTTCAAAATCAAAAGAAATAGTATTAAAATATAGTATTTGATTACCGTTAATATACAGTTTCCAAAAAAATACTACTCTTCTTCGCCTTCTCGAAGAGACTTTATTTCCGCTTAACAATGTTTAAAAATTATCCAATCAACCGGTTTCGCTAATTAAACAAGCCAATACCGCGGCGGTGGCAATTAATTAACACAAAAACACATGGGTTAACGATTGACATGTAGTATGTTGTGGCACTCTTTGTGATAGAATACTCGCCTTTGGCGCCTACGCACATTGAAAAGAGAGACAAAGTTCCAAATCTTGTCCATGAATTTCACTATATTGTAATATACGTCAAGGAATGGGTTAGCTTACCTTAAATGTACTAGTGTAACCTTATACGAAGAACATGTCTATGTTACAATGATAATCAAAAATACGACTGGTTGGCTTTTTACCTATTTCTATGACGTTATACACCACTGCACTGGGTTTTAATAATAATAGCTTTCTTTAACGACCAAAACCATCATCTGGTTTGTAATTTTAAATACGCTTAGATTTGATGTAGTCGTTGACAACGGTAATTTTTTTCCGCGTAACTAATGAAATTACCTACATTGTTGGTCGTTGATTAATATAAGCTTTTAAAGAATACGATTATTAAATGGAATTATTTTATTATCGTAGCAGAAGAGATGTGAATTATCGTCGTTTATACTTGTAAAGAAATGCATAACATACTCGTAATATAGTATATTAATATTACATTTTATCGAGAAATTATCCGTAGTCTCGTAATTTACATAATGTTAATTCTTATCGTTAATGAATATGTTCGATAATACGACGAGTTCTTTTCCTTCTGGTTTTTTGCTTTCTCAAATTACTTCACCGTTTGGAAATTACGATCGAAATAAAATTGCAAAAAAGTTGACTTCCTGGGCTGAACCGTTACGGATTTAAATATTCACCTGCTTTTGTGCAATAAAGAAATTTTCGATAAGAGGAAACGTTTAATGGTTTTCAGCACAGAGGAAGACGTATAGAACAAGTCAGGTGTAATCGATTTCCCAGATATACGATTTAACGAGTCGTCAATTCACGATTTGGTCCACGTGACTTATTCTCAATTGAAAATGTTTCGCGATGATGCCCTCAGTCCATTTTTTGAAGAAAATTTTATGACAATTTTTTTAAAATACCTATTTAAAAATTGGAACCCTTAAAAAAATCATTTTGAAAGAAAAAGTAGGTAAAATTGAAAAATTGATTTTTTCTAATTTTGATGAAAAAAATAAAGCGGTTTTCGATAAAAATTCTAATTTTTTTAAAAATCAAGAAAAACGAGAAATTAAAACAACGTACCTACTTACTAAAAACAAAAAAACAAAAATCGAAAAATCGAAACTTTATGCAGTACACACAAATTTGAAAATTTTCCATGTTGGATGGACGTTTTTCACTTTCTTTGAAAAATTCATTTTTTTTTTAATTTGAGGAATTTTGTACTTTATAGATAAAAGATTATACAGTGATTTTGAATGAAAATTCAAAAAAAAATTCTTTAAAAAATGGATAAATAAAGAAAAGAAAATGGTGTAGAAAGATATTTCATAAATGTAAAAAATTTTGGAAGTTCTTGAGATTTTTCGAGACTATAAAATCTGAAAATTTTTGGTGGTTGATAGGCATTTCCTTACAAGAATTATAACCTCTTTTTTTAATCCTTAAAATCGATAAAGCAAAAAAACAGTTTATTTTTTTTTAAATACGTACATGTTTTCGACTTGGAAAATATGTTTTTGAAAAAGCTGTTGTGATCTTGATTTTCAATAATTTTTTTTTTAAGAGTTCAAAAAATTAATTAAATGTTTACTTTTAAATATAATTCAATGTTACTTAAAATTTTTAAAAGAAATCCAATAAAAAAAAACATGAATAAAAATTAAAAAATTTTGTTAATTTTTTTTTTTAAAGTAGTACCTG
>FIZV01054888.1:0-18614 GCA_900050545.1 Trionymus perrisii | reverse complement strand
AAAAAAAACTGATAGATTTTTTTCAAAAAAAAAAAAAAAAAAAAAATTGAAAAAATACTGTATTTTAAAAAATATGGAATTTTTCTTCTTCAAAAACTTGAAAATTTTACTCCCAAAAAAAGAGAAATTTCTTTATCCTGCTAAAAAAAAATTAATTTTCTTTGAAAAAAAATATAGATTTTTACCCAAAAAATTGAGAAAAATGTTACTCTAAAAAAAAATCGAAGATATATTTTTTTATTCTAAAATCTTTCTATTTCAAAAAATTTGAGAAATTTTCTTTTTCTAAAAAAAATTGGAAATTATTTACTTCGCGTACCTACATAGTTGAAAATTTTACAATGAGTTTTTTTTTTTAACTTTTACTGAATTTTTTCACGTCCACTGCAAATAAGTTGAGATATTTTTTGTTTCAACAAAAAACTGAATTTTTTGTTCAAAGAATTTGTAAATTTTGTCTCTTGATGAATTTCTAATTTTTGGAGTTTTCTAGGGTACAGGAATGGTTCATGATCTCACAGATACACTTACTCGTAAGCCAAAGTGGCGCTGAAACTTTCCTGGATGTATAAATCTAATACGGGCTGGAAATGTTGTTATTTTCGGTCGAGAATTAGTTCGATAACATAAAGCTGTAAATAGTGTCTACAAATTGTTAGAAAATTATCTCGAAAATAAAGTTAAAATGATTGAATCAAACGCACCAAACATTCAAAAACTTTCTCATCGTGTTCATTTGAGTCGGAACTCAGCATCAAGATATTAAACAAGGTATCCAAAACGTCTTGTAGAAATTTGACCACTTCTTCCCCGTCTACTT
Source organism: Trionymus perrisii (assembly GCA_900050545.1). Taxonomy (NCBI): domain Eukaryota; kingdom Metazoa; phylum Arthropoda; class Insecta; order Hemiptera; family Pseudococcidae; genus Trionymus; species Trionymus perrisii. The sequence continues at coordinate 17,794 of FIZV01054888.1, read as the reverse complement.
TCATTAAAGCTGATAAATTCAAAGTAATACGACTAGGATCACTGGTCCAATTCAACAATCCGAGCAAATCAACTAGAGAAAAATAATCATTAAATAATTTCAATATGAACTGGCTCATTAATTTGAAAAAAAAATCCACGTAATAGTTACCATTTTGAGTAAGTTTCGTAGAACAAACTTTACTCTGAATGATGAAAAAATCCTTATTACACAAAGTTAATCCTGGCATCGTTGTTTTGCCACCTTCTAATAATTCGGTTTTTGTTGAAGCCAACTCTAAATAAGCTATATCAATTGGTTCGTACTTCTTTGGATCAACCTGCATGTTGAACGATAAAAAAAATGAGTAAAAATTCAATTTCATTCCTCATACTCGAGTTATTTTGAAACTCACTTTATACACTAAGAGATCGTGAAACTCGTCTTTCAAAGTAGTCCCATTCTCTTGCATAAGTCTAACGAACGACATGGCGAAAGGTTTTTCATTTTTTTCTTTGTTGTCATTTTTGGACGACCTGTAAACGAGAAAAAAAAATACTACCATTAATCCACATCATCGAAATACCTTTGAGATTTACGAATAAAACTCACAAGAACGTTATAGTTTTCTGTTTCTGATCGGCAACGTACCTATGCTTAAATAAAAACTTCAAATGGCATCCTTTGAATTCTTCAATAGAAACTCCCACTCTGAACGTTTCATACCATCTTGGTTTATCTTCATGATAATACACCACCGAATGGTACTCAGTCTGCGGCTCGATACCCGAACCTAATATAATACCACCCTGTGAAAAAGAAATAATTAAGATCGTTAAACTTCAATCGAACGATTCGAGTAAAAATAAAGTGTAAATAGAGTACCTGCAATGGGACACCTTTTTCATTACAAACTGTAACAACGACTTCGATATTTTTATCAGATGATTTAGTGCCTTTGGAAAATTCACCGTTGACCAGCGTCAAGTATAGATCGTTGCGTACGTCTCCGGGTAAAATGACCTCGGGAAAGCCCATCTTACGAAGTACAGCGATGTTACCGAATACGAGGTGAGGGTTTTCTTCGCGTACCTTTAAAAAAGCACGAGAAAAATATTTGTCAATGAGGTTATTTCGAACGATCTGCGATTTACGTCGAAGATAATTATTCTGTACTTGTTTCAAGTCAGCTTGCAGTAGTTTGAAATTGACTACTACTCCTTGTTTGTTATCTTTGAGAGGGAATTCCTTCAGATTGAAGCATTTCTTCAAGGTATTATCGAGAGTATCTTTTTCACAACTGGAAAAAAATAATCATTGGTGTTTTCGATCCAATTAGCCTAGTTAGTTTTTGTTTAACGAAACAAACTTACGGCAACAATGGTAAAAAATGATGTTTATCTTCATCCGGTTCGATAGCGTTCTTAAAATACGGCGATAAATTGTAACAGGCGACAGCATACGGCCTCCTTACCGTGTTCGCATCGTTGGTGCCATTTTTCGAATTATTTTTATTATTTGAATCAGCTTCCATGGCGCCGTTTCTTATCACATAACAGACTAGATAGACTTTTTCGAGACTTAAATCTCTGATGCCTAAATCCTAGGAAATCAAATACAAGTTCGTTACGATTTTGATAATTCTAAGTAACAAAATATTGCCTCTAGACTTACAATAAATAAAGCTCTAAAATTATGGTATTTCTCGGTATCGGACTGAACCATTTCTCGAGTACATCTGATAACATAATTCTCAGAAAATGGTTTCGATGACTTCTGATCGTAAAGTGTGATCAATAATTCGATATCGTCCATCGGTTTACAAATCAGCTTACGAACAGATAAGTAAAACGTATAAGTATGAGATTGGTTGCTGGCTTGTTGGTTAACGCTGTTTTGGATTTCGCTCTATGAACAGGAAAAAGAAACGTAAATTATTATCAGCGCACCGACTCGTTAATATGTTGCGTAGTTTCGATTTATACCGCTGGTGTCAATATCCTTTGGGTTGCAATTTCGTGATGTCGATATAGCTCGATAACCGAAGTACTGTCTGGATTCAAAATATTCCCCTGGTCATCTCGTACCACCATATCCAAGCCGAGAATCCTATAAAATGAATATTAATGGTGTTCTAAAAGGGATCACGATTTATAGGAGATGGCATACTTACTTATTTCCTACATCTATGTACCATGTGACTAGTCTTTTCACCTCTTTGAGTTCATCTACTGGTAATGTACCAGAAAGTATCTTACTACGTAACCTAATCAGTTCGTGCATTTTATTTTCTATCGTTTTAAAGTGCGGATTGTTGGTCTACGAAAGGAAATATCAGATAAATAAATAATCTTTCACACGTATCGAGTATTTTTTTAAATACTTACAATATACAATTTCCTCCAAATGGCTCCCCATTCCCTTAAAACAGAGGTAACTTCGGAAACGATATGTGGTTGACTACCGTACATATAATTGCCACTATTACAACACAGTATTACAATAATATTTAGTATTATTGACGAATAAATGATTGAAAACTTACCAGGCTGTATCCTTATAAGAAGGGTCCATAATATTGATGAAAGATCTGGGGAAAATACCAAGAAGCAGTTTGTTTTTAAGCGCGTAACCGTAGTACCAGTCTTCGCATTCCTGTAGGATACGTACGCATTCCCCTACAGTAAGTTTAATTCGAAATTCTCCCACTTCCTGATAATTATGTATGGCTGTAATAACATAAAACAAAACGTAAATTAGCCCATTTAAAATACGGTTCCGATGCAGATGAAATTCACCTAAATCTTAATACAATTAATTTTCCATCACTTGATCGATTTCTTTAGATTCTTCTCTTTAAATAAAAGATATTAAAATTGTTTTGGCTTAGGCATTTTTTCAGAGGTGCTATATAATTCGTTACACCAGCTTCCGGTATTTCGAACAATTTGCACCCTAAAATATGTGCCAAACAATTATGGGAACTGTCACCGTTTAATATTTTTTCATGGATACTATTTATTAAGGTCAAATTAATCGCTTCTATACTATATGAGTAATCGTGTCCGTAATTACGTTCTAGTTGTGAGAATATTTTTTTCATCTGTCTGTAGTACGCAAATACAGAAGTATAAAAATTAATTTAATTACTAGCATCCGAAAACCTCTCTCAATATATTACCAATCTAGTAATGAATTAGGCGATGATCTCATAATCGAATGCTTATGTTCCAATAGATCGTTTCATCGGATTTCAAAGACTAACTTCAAGCGCGCTGATTAAATTACTTGACGTAAATTTGATAGTGTTGATAAGACGAAACAGAAAAATAGAAATATTAGTAAGAGATGTACATCAATAGTTTTTCAAAAAACCAGATTACTCATTTTAAGCGATAAACATCGAATCAAGGGTGCTGAAAATATCAACCTTGCAGAGCCATGAGCGTGATGAGCCCGTCATCAACAAGTGTTTCCAGTATCCGGTTCCGAAATAAAGAAGCTTAAATTATAGTGGAATGAATGAATTTATACCACAGCAGATAAAATATCATTATTTGATCATTTTAGGAGATCACTTGAAATAATAATTACCAATGCCATAACTTCTTTCCCCTGGTACGGGGTTCCAAGAGTGCATTCTCATGGCTGGTGTTTTCTTTTATGGAACTATGGACATATCCCTTTGATCAATTGCATGTTACAGTAATTCAATATATAATTGTTTTATCACGTTCGTAACACATTAATCTTTTAAAATAATTAGTTAATGGAATGAAACAACTCCACTTTCATTTAACTTGAAAAGTAATCACAAATCACTGAAAATCACAACGAAACAAAAACGAAAACAGAAAAGAAAACATGTGAAAATCACAGACAAAGTAAAAGTCAAAAAGTAACCATGCTTTTTCTGTGAAATTGAAAATAAGAATGATGTAGGTGAAGCCGTGAAGGGGAAGGACGTGTTACGTCGCGACGACGAGACGAGACGTCGCGACGTAAACGTCCTTCCCTTCGGTCCTTCCTTCACCAGTTAAAAATGTTTTTAATGAAGATTATTTTTTTTTCCTCAAAAAATTGAAAAATTTCTTTATTCTTTCCAAGAAATAATTTGTTAATTTTTATTGAATCACTCAAAAAAACAATGATGACATTTTTTCGCCCAAAAAATTGAGCGATTTCCAACGGGATTTCTCCAAAATTGACGTTTGACGATTTTTTTTTAATAAGGAATTTTCCACGTAAAAATTAAAAAACTGAAAATTTTCACTATAAAATCAACTAGGATGGTTTATTTAAATTTACTACACATATGTGCAAACGTTTATAAAATGGTTAATCAGAAATGGGCGATAAATAGCATTATTGCACAATATTTGATTATTACTAAAGCAATACCTAAAAAAAATTAAACAATCATCTTGGATATACCTATACGTATTACGTATTGGTGTGTTATTAAATAACTAACAATTTCCATTCAGGTACCTATGAGAGAAATAAAACGACAAAAATGAAGTATTAAAACTTAACGAAAAATGCAATGAATAAAACTCGAATAAAAAAAGATAAATAACCTAAAAAATTAAGTACAAAAAGAACTTCGAATAAGTACTTAAAATTCAACACAATGAATTAACAAATAAATAACTTAATGATGAGATGGTAATGATTCTCTGAGTAAACCTAAAAAATAAAGAAATTAATTCAAGATTCTAGTCAGCTCTCTCATTAACATATCATGGTATCTTACTTAATGAAATTATTCAAGGAAGCAATTGTACGTAGTTGGCAGGAAACAGACCGTAACTGCCATCAGGTGCTAGACCTTGCCACCAACCGGGATCGATACGTTCGATGTGTGAGATTATATCGCCAGGATCGAAAGATATTTCAGTTTCATCAGCTAAAAAAAATCAGTATAAATTAATTTACTAAATTAAATTTTAAAATCGTAATAGAAAAATATCACGAACCTGCTTGATAATCGTACAAAGCTTGAGCTTTCAAATCAGAATCTAATAACTCGTCGTGATAATTTTCACCATTTTGGTCTTGAATGCCTAAAAAACAAAATAGTTATCTGAATAAATAATTCTTTTGAAAATTGGGAGAGGAAATAAATAAATTTACCGATAACATTTTCTTCTAGACTTGTATTTAATATGAGCTCAGCTTTTGGCTCAACAGGCTCGGTGCCATTAGAAGTAATTTTATTCTAAAATTCAAATATGAAGAATTTAATTTAGCACGAAATGAAATTTGAAGTTAAATTTCAATCCAGATACCTCAAGACTTTCTCCATTTTTGTAATCACCATTGAGTTTATTTTCTTTCGAGCCATTACGAATATTGCTTATTTCTGAAAAATTAAAATTTCACGGAATAAAACCTTCAGTAAAATTTTCTATGAGTCGTCAATATTTCAAAAAATTACCATTAAATTGAGCGGATGATTTTCTTGACGAGCTTAGCTGCCCTGCAGAAGTATTTTGTTCGAACACTGCTCTCACGTCGGAAGTTCTACGCGAAATCAATGCTTTAGCTTCCTATAAAATTGAAAACTTGAATTAAAAAAAAACAAGCTGTTAAATACATTTCAAAATTTCAGAAAACTTACATCTTGCAAAGTTGTACTCGTCTCTTGACGAATATCTTTTGATTTTTCAATTTGTTCAATTTTACTAAAAATATTAGTTGAAGTTTCGATTATTTTTCTAGGAGTTTGAGATTTTTCTACGACTATTTCTTCGGTAGTTTGCTGCTCTCTTTTCTTCGCGTCTTCCATCTGTTGAAAAAAAAAAATTACGTATTTAAAATTATGCTAGATTTACACTTCGATACGCATAACTAATTTAACCATACCTCTCTCTTTAGTCGTTCTTGTTCCAATTTCAAAACTTCGTCTTTTTTTTTCTTAATTTCCTCCAACTGTCTTTTTTTTTCTTGTTCTTCTTCTCGAGCCCAAAACTTATCTCTTTCTACAGAATTAATTTCTTTTCTAGGTTCAACTTTTTTATACGCCGGATCCTATTTTGAAAATGAGATGAATCGTCAACATCAATCGGCATTTAGATTCTGAAATGGCTATAACGCAACAAACCATTTTCTGGAAGCCGTCTTTTGATAAATCGAGTCTTTCGTCGAAGGAGTAGGCAGAAGCTGTAAACTTGGATAATTTCTCAGTGATCGCATCTGTATCTACGTCTTCTTCAGTGCGAGCATTTACCGTGAGATGAGTACCTTTGAGAACATTCGAAACATCGCGAATGTGATTGGCACACACGCCTTTTCTAAAAACCGGCGCTCCTTCACCTTGCTGAGACAGAACCATAATTTCATCATTAGTGATACAACTCAAGAATCTAGCTATTCGGTGAAATACTTACCCAATTGACTAACACATATTTATTGAGACTTGTCTTTGGATCGACTACTTTACAAAAAGCGTACATAATTTTACCGCTATTCAGATCATCTTTCATTTCGTCGATACCGTTATCTGCAACAGAACAAAATAAGTTTATGGAAACATCTCCAATTTAGGAAGTAAATTCGCAGAAATGCCGATCTCATTACTCACTTCCTTTGCCAACCACGGTTAAAACATCGGTTTGGCCCTCGTATCCAAACACAGCCCTAAAATAATGCAAAAAATTTCGATTAATGCTTAAATTTGAAAGCGTTCTTCCAAGTATGCGTCGTACATACGCATTAGCCTAGAAAAAATTACTGGAGGAAAATGAACAACAGAAATTTACTCACCAGTTGGTGCTTGTTTTGTCATCAACGACATCCTTCCAGGCGTTTAATATCAAACTACGGTTTGTATTCAGATCTACGGACATTTTTAACACTTTAATGCAAGTGCTGAAAGTTTCATAATATTAAACGTTGATTTTTGAGTAAAATATTTCACTAGGTGCGATTAAATAGTAAAAGTTTGTTGCAGTTTTGAAGTTGAACGTAATGAGTAGATTTTTTTAATAATTTTTTTGTAGAATCGTCTGTAAATAAAACGACCCACTGGGCTAATGCCCCTTCAACAGATCGATAACATCGATTAAATCTATCGAATTAAAGATCGTTTTTCAAAAATCTGAAAAATCGATATTATTGTTGTCAATGTTGTTACTCATTACGTTTTTGTTTTCCCTTTTTAGTTTTTTTAGTTCTTTCGAAGTTTCGACCAATCTTTAAAATTTTAAAAATTTTATTAACTAGAACTTAGAAGGATTTTTGAGTTGGATTCATTTTTTCCCAAAATTTCAAATTTGCTTAAACCTGAAAAAATTAAGGTGGCACTGCAGCTAGGAACAGAGGAACTGCAGCAACCTGCTTTCTGAAAAAAAAAAATTGTAAATGATTTTGTTATTTAAAAGGGCAACACTGTTTAAAACAAATTTGAGCTATTTTTCCCTCGTCTTTCAAATTGGGTGTGGTTTAGGTAACACTGTGATTATTGTGTGTTTCTAACAGTTTCTATCAGTATTCAGTCAGATAATTTTATCGATTAACTTTTAAAATGTTATAAAATCGAGTAATATTTGAAAATTCGTTGATCTTTAGTGCGATTTTATTAAAAATAATCGTATAAATATGTTATCTTTCAAGTTACTAACAACTCTAGCCACCCTGGGAGTGGCATATTCGCAAAATGCTGCCGCTCCTATACTGATATGGGGTAACCATCACAGCATTGATAAAATGACATCAAATTTGGGCAAAATTACTTCAGAAGACATCAACGAACTAATTGCGAAACCCATCGCTGGTGAAAATACTCATGTACTGATCGGTATTCTTGAAAACCTCTCTTCACAAGATTTGTTTAAAAAGTATGGAAACGAAGGTGTGTTTGATAACGTGAAAAAAATGATGGATCAAAGTGAGTATAAGAATTTCATCGCCCAATCAAACGGACTATCGAAAGAATTCCGAGAGGCTGCAAACGAATCGATTACTGGTGTTCAGAATTTGGTGGCATCGAGTGATCCCAAACAAATCCATGTTATAAAAATTACTCCCAAAGGAGAAGATGACACTGAAACGTTGAAAATGTCTGATAACATAATGCATAAGGCTTGTAGCGAGCATGCTTCTCAATATAAATCGTATATCTGCGTTATGACTGGCTCTTCCGGTGGTCCAGAAGGAGATCACATTCGCATTGCTCGTAGTTTACTGTCAAATGAAGCCAATGGAACCGAAGTCAAGACTGAACCCAAGATTGAAAACTTACAAAATGTATACTACTTACCAAAGTTAGCTTTGATATATACTAAGACACCGCCTTTTTTCCAAAGCATGGATGGTGGATATAATCTAAGCACTATTGCCCCAGTAAGTTTCATCGGCATCGTGAAACATTAATTATTGCTTTACCGTTGATTTAAGTTTTTTTCTTTTTCATTTTATAGCCTACAAATAACGGTAACAACGTAAGCGTTCAGTTTCAAGCCACACCTCCTAATAATTCTGGTAAAAAATTCCGATTAACTTTTAATTTTGATGTCACTGGTTCAACGTGGAGTCTGCGAAATATATCATACGGTGATTCACCACAAAGCAGTATCCTCTTGAATACCAGCACGAAGATTTCAACATCATTTGGTTATTCGTTTCATACACCTTCGAAAGTAGTATTTTTAAACAAGGAAAACGCAGTCAATGTTACTTTCAACACCTTACAGGTTAATTATTTTACATATTCGTTGTTCTTCTGTACTTACGATTTTTCTAAAAACTCTCATCGTGTTACAGATTGAATTTTCCAGTAATCTGACCCAGATGAGGTTTTCCATGGCCGACGATACCGTTTACTTTTTCACCATTCCCATCCTTAGCGGACTTTTCGTTACCAGTTTATTAGTCACCATTGTATTGTTAGGTTTATCGATGATCTTTGATATCAAAACCATGGATTTATTCGACGACCCGAAAGGAAAAACCGTTACCATAAGTGCTAGCGAATAATTTATTTTTGGGATTCGTTTGTTTGTTTGTTTTTTTAATTATTATTGTGTGTGAAAAGTCAGGTAAAAGCAGTGGGGTAAAAAAATTCTAAATTAATCGGGATCGCCGAATTATATTCTTAGTTTCTAATTATAAGTAAAATACGTTCTAAAATGCGATAAATAATCCAACTATTAAACTACTTTGTTTCTAAAAATCAAACCTAAACACATTACTGTTTATGTGTTAGTACAAATTTGGTATAAATAAAAAATTGTCATCGTACCAAGTGTCTTTCATAGATGATTGATGTTGAAATCAACACTACGCAGTTTCTTAATAAGTTTTATAAAAGCACAAAGTAGTTACAATCCATTTAGATGTTACATCGTATCGTATAAGTAATTAGTTTGTAGATCTAAAAGCGATCGGAATTCTTTGTATATAGTAAGTTTGCACATCTTCGATAATAAGTCGTTTTAATTATTATACAGAATTCGATAATTTTTAATTCATATTGTATATTTCATTCTATTGTTCGATTTTTATTCCTTTCTTCGATTCCTTGTAGAATTATTATTGTACTTTAGTAGTGAAAATTCTTTTTTTGTCGATATTGGGCTAATTTGTAAATTTATCTAGTCCAATTGAAATTTACTTTTAGATGTACTACCTATGTACTTACCTGTATTAATCACCAAATTATATCGTACGCTGTTGTGAACATTTTTTTTTTTGATTTAAATTGGTTTTTATTTTTCATTATTTGAACGGTTTGAAGGGACGATTCGTTAATCAAAAAGTTCCCAGACTTCTTCAGTTGTTCTGAAAAAAATTTCCAACACTTTTTGAAAGAGCTATTGAACATTTTTCGAGGAAAAAATTCAGAAATATTTTATTATAAATTTTTAAAAGGCATTTGAATCTTCCTAAAAAAAAAAATATTCAAATGTTGGATTTTTTTAGCAGATCGTCATGACCAAAAATTGGCCAGAAAGATTTCTTTCCTTCATAAAATTCTTATTTTTTTAAATTTCAAATAGGTCGAAAATCAATTGTACCGATAACTTGACGTTTCGGTGATATTATCATGGTCGAAATATTTCAAAAATTCACTACACGAAATTAATTTAAATTGATACAAAAATTTCGAATCTATTTATTCAACTTATCTGACGAATAAATAATAATTAATAGTAGAGCAATAGAGGGGAAAAATTAAAACAAATTTATCTCACAACTAACAATTAAATATAAAATTTGGTAAAAATCAATTACAATATAAAATATTTGCAAAAATAGTGGCTTTCTGTCGAAGTAAAATAACAATATACGTATCTACCTAACAAAAAAATTGCAATATTTTACAAAATAAACATAAGTACACGAGCTAATGCAGAAAATATTAAAACTTGCGTAAAGTAGGTTACACAAAACTACACAAAACAATAAGAAAATGAGAACAAAAAAAGGCACGTACATTTAAACTTCGAAAACCATAAATTAAACTGTGTTCATCTCGAATACCATCAAGTATTTTCGGCATTCCCTAAACGATATCTTCTCGAGGTGAGCCTCAACGATGGTCTCGGTTTGTATAAGTCGCTTTCGTCGTAATAACTCTTCATTATTATTAGTTTTCGTTTCTCTTCTGCGCTCTTCGTGTCGATAGGTTTTTTCGACGGCGGAGGATCTGTCGTTTTCCTATGGAAACCACACGTATCGATTAATAAAATTAATGTTTCGAATAAGGTCAACCGAGAGGGATGGTATTTTGACCAGTGAGGCGGGTATTCTTTTCAAGAGGTTTGTAGTCGAATGTTGACTTATGGATTTAAAAAAATATCAATAATGATGACCATTATTATATGTACTTATACTTACGTCGTTGTAGGACCTTCGATAGCGTTAGTTTCTATCGTATCTGTTTTCGAATCATTTAACGCGATATTTTCTGCAATTTAGTAATAACAATTCGAAATTAGATTCAGTTTTTCTTCATTATCACTTGTGATATGCTAAGTTACAACAGGTGTTAATTTTAATACATACTTTTACTTTTCGAAGGTCCTGTTGCTGGTGCTGGAGATGGTGGTGGTACGGCTACTAATTCATTGATACCTTTCGAGTGAGTACTACTGGTTCCAGATGAAGATACCTGAAATTATATTTAATTTTATAATTAGACGACTAAAAAAACCAAAGTATTATGCAGGGTGAGCAACTTGGAATTTTATTAAGTGAAGCTCGATTTCATCTTCAAGGCTGAAAGATTGAAAATTTTCCAATGTTTTTGTTATTGTTACTATTTTTTTTTTTTTTTACAAAAAAATTGAAACTTTTTTCAACTAGGCACCTAAAAAATTTTGAAAATTTTTCTCCAAAAACTAAAGTGATTTTTTTTTTAAATTTGAGAAAAATTTTTAATCCGAAAAAATAGTTTTATTTTCAAATTTTTTTTCAAAATTAAAACAAAAATTGAAAACTTTATTTCAAAAAAATAATACATTTTTTTACCACAAGAAATTGAGAAAAAATTCATTCCAAAAAATAGGATTTTTTTCTTCAAAATAATTCAAAGTTTTTTTTTCAAAAAAGTAGAAATATTTTTATTTTAGGAAAAATATCGAGATTTCTTCACAAAAAAGAAGAAAAAATTCTCAAAAAATCTGAGTTTTTTTCACAAAATACTTAACGCATAAAAATTGAAATTTTTCTACAAAACATAAAGAAAACATATTTCCCCTTCTCCCCAACACAAAAATTGTGAAATTTATCTACTCTAAAAACTGAAAATGATTTAAAGGGGAATCAATATACATATTTCGAAAATGTTCTACATCAAGATTTTTTTTCTCTAATCTAAAAAACTACCTATCATTTTTTTTGAAAAAAATTATGAACAATTTTTCTCATAGAAATTGAAAGTTTTTTTTACGAAAAAAGTAAGATTTAAACAAATAATAATAAGATATTTTTTCCTCAAAAATTTGAAGTTTCATTTTAGAAAAAATTGCAAAATTTTTCTACTCTAAAAATTAACATTTTTTCTACTCGAAAACAATTTAAAAATATGCTTCGAACATAATTTTAAAAATTTTTATTCCAAAATAATACGAATTTTTTATTCCAAAAATAAAAAAATTTTCTTCTCAAAAAAAATATTGGCATTTTTTTCTATAAAAAAAATTAAAAAGATTTTTTAAAGAAAATTGAGGCAAGAAACTGAGATTATTTCTCGAAAAAAAACTTAACCCTTTTTAAATCGGAAGTTTTTAATTCAAAAAAAAAAAAAAGGAAAGAAATTTTTCTACTCCACGAAAAGGGATTTTTCTACTTCAAAAATGGAAACAATTTTTATCTATTTTTTTTTTTTTTAAATTTTATGCAAAAAAAAATTGAAGACCTTTTCAAAAAAAGTCTTACCTACATAAAATAATGCAATATAATAGAACAATTTTTAAAAACATCAGATTATCGCCAAAAAAAAAAAAAAATTTTACTCCAAAAATGAATCGGTTCAAGTATTAACAGGTTAAGTCACATTTTTGAAATTTTTCAGGAAATGAAAAAAACGTTGCGCCTTCGTACTCTAACAATGTTTCGACAAAAAAGTGATTTTCGAAAAAATGGTGACTTAACCTGTTAATACTTGAACCGATTCAAATGGTCATACAACGTTTTCAATTCCAAACATTGAAAAAATTCTTTATTCAAATCAAATTGAGAAGTTTTTTCTTTGAAAAAGCTTCAAACATAATTTTCTTTAAAAATTTGACAAAATTTTCACTTTAAATAACTAATCTAAAAATCAAAAGAAGAAAAAAAACAAATTTTCCACTCCAAAAAAATTTAAAACTTTTTCACATGAAAATTATTGGCAACATTTTTTATCCAAAAAAATTGAAAAAAATAACATATTTTAAAACAAATGAATGAGAATTTTTTAATTTAAAGAAATTTTTACTGCACAAAAAAGGAGTTTTTTTTCAAAAAATTTGAAAAATTAAAAAAAAATGAAACAAATAACTGCAATATTTTTTCTCCAAAAAAATTGAAAGTTTACTTTTCAAACAAATCACCTATTTTATTGCTTTAAAAAAAAAATACAATTTTTTCTTTTAAAATTAAAAACAAATTTTTTCAAAAAAATGGGAGAAATTTTTCTCCAAAAAAATTTATTAAATATTTTGTTAAATATTCTAAAATATTTTTTTGCCCTATTTTTTTCAAGAAAAGCCAAAATAAACTCACCGAACTACGTCTTCCATCAGAACTCTCAGATTCGCTCTTCTTATGATTAGCATTAGCGGCGGCCATTTCTTTGACTTTCTTAAGTTTGGCCGTTTTCTTAGGTATTGGCGAACTTTTATTTATCGCCTTTATGGTAACATTTTCGATCAGATTGTCATTGCCAGGGGTATCGTTTAATTGTCCCGAGATTAACTTCATCTTGAGTGGATTAACGAAAGATCTCTTTATGCCCAATGTTTTCTTTCTCTTTTTAACCGGTGGGGCTTCGTCTTTACCTATTTCAAGGATATCCAATTCGACGCCCGAATCATCTGCGAGTTTTCTTTTCCTGCTGAGTATTTTTTGATCGATAATGGCGGTACTGGGGGATTCTTCGGATTCCGAAAATTTTTTAATTCTTAACATGATACTTTTATCTCCTAATTTTTTATTAATAATTTGCGAATTATATTTAATAGGACCAGTTTTCGCATCGTCTGGTTTCGGACGTATTACTTTCGCACCTAAGAAATTGGCGAACATGAAATCGTAACATTCCGGATAATCCATTTCGATGGATAGATTTGGCACCTCAAAATCATACTCTTCGTTGAGCAGTCCGTTAACGTATTGCATAAAACCGCTATTGTATTCTGGAAGAGGTAAGTAGCGAACTGGATCTTGTATTTGTTCTACTTGATCGCAGGCTTGCCACGTTATATTTTTACCATCCGAGATTGATTTGATTTTAAGCTTCAAACCAGGACTAGAATCGTCTTCTTCGGGCTTGATTTTGGTGGACGGTTCGTCGATTAGTTTAGATTTTTCGTCGTTTTCTGTAGGCGTTAATTTCACTGGTAGTCGGGTCTTGGCACCGTTGGCTTTGATTTCAGATTGAACAATTTTCAAGGTTTCTTCTTCCGGTTGAGGTAATTTAGCGACTGATGGATCATCGGCGAGAGGAGGTATGATACCTAGTTTGAAATTAGGATCTGTGTACGAATTGGCGAGATCTTCGAGTATCAAGTTGGCTCTTTCGTCCTCAATTATGGACATATTTTCGATATCTTCGTTATCGTCAGTTATCGTATCGATGGTGTTGTTTTCATCGTCGACGTTGTTGGCAAAAGTGAAGCAATTTTCGTCGTTGCTCAACGTACAACTTCCGTCGACCAACGAATATCGACGATCTACTCGGGTTATGTTTAGTTTAACGTCTGTAAGAGTTTCTATAATAGCGTTGGTGAGTTCTTTGCATTTTTCCAGGTTGTTGCCGTTTTTACCGAATCTTCTCATGACGAAGTAGTCGACGGTTTTGCGGAGTTTGAATTTATTCATAGTTGATTTGTCTGCATCGGTGATGGATTCGTTGGGGTTCTGCTCGAGGCATTCTTTTAGTTTGAAATCTTCTTCGTATAGTTTACGTAGTTTCATAATTCTTCTAATATCGGCGAAATTTTTAGCAATTTTTGGTTTCTTTAGGACTGGCTTGGTTGGCTCGAACATCTCGTTCATCATGTCTTCGATGTGATCGTTCGACAAGTTGGATTGATTGGCGAGTATTTTACGAGATGCGAAGTTCACGTCGGGTTTCATATTGTTTTGGAAACCTTTATCTGGACTAGATTCGAGGATCATTTCGAGATCGTCTTCGGCGAGGTTATTCTTCTCTTGATCATTGGGTTGTTTTTCAGATCGATTTTTATCGTGTTCCGAATCGTTTCTTTTGGTTTTATGTGAAGACGAAGACGAAGAAGAATGTCTGTGTTTGCTGGATCCTTTATCTTTATCAGATCTGCTCGAATGTTGAGATGAAGTATGGTGTACGGAGGACGAATTGGAAGTAGAAGGTCCGCTACTGTCACGATCCGATGATCGTCTATCGGGCTTTTTCTTCTCGTCGAGATTGCAATGGGAACGCGATTTTTTCGGATCTTCGCTTTTCTTCTTACTTTTATAATGGTCGCCATCTTTACTACTTTTTTTATCATCTCTCGGTTTATCGGCGTATTTGTGTTTGGATTCTTCGACCCTAGGTTTGGAAGATTTTTTATCATCGGATGAGCTACTCTTGTGGGCATCTTTTTTACGATCTTTGTCGTCCCTCGAGTGTTTCTTATCGTCTTCTTTTTTACGATCACCTCTGGGATCTTTGCGATGATCGCTTTTATCATCTTTTTTGTGATCGCCTCGATCATCTTTTTTGTAATCAGATCTACCGGAGTCTTTTTTGTCATCTTTTTTGGAATCATCCTTCCTGTGCTCGCTTTTGGATTTACGATCGTAGTCGGATTTTGAATGATCTCTCGAATGATGCGATTTATCATCCTTTCTGCTATGGCTTTTCGACGAGTCCTGCTTCGGTTTTTCTTTTTCTCGATCTTTACTTCTACCCTCGGATCGATGTTTATCGTATTTTCTGTCTTTATCGTTCCTATGGTCGGATTTCTTTTCCAGGTGTTTTTCTTTATTCTCGACAGGTTTAACAGATTTATCATTTTTATGTTTAGTTGGAGTTTTCTTTTTGGTATCGTCTAATCGATTTTTATCTTTATATCTGTCTTCCTCTTTGGGCGGTTTAATTTCGACCATTTCTAAAACTTTGGAATCAGTATTGTCTTCGATCACTTTTTCAACAATTTTATCGAAATTCACCTCTGGTACTTCTAAAGGTTCGACGGTATCTGCGGCTACGTTATCAAGAAGTTTTTTATTCTTGACGTAGTCGTCGCTATCGTCTGACGTTTCGTAATTAATCGTCGGTGTTTTTGGTATTTCTATCGGCGATATGTGTACTTTTTCTGGCTCCGGTTCTGAAACTGGTGCGGGCACTGGAGCAGGAACTGGCTCCGGTTCCAGTTGCGGCTCCAGCTTCGGCTCCGGCTCTGACACTGATACCGGCGCTGGCACCGACAACGGCTCAGGCTCTGGTTCCGGAGCAGTTGAATATGTACTTTGGACCGAATCTACACTGTCTTCGTGTTCGGTGATAATTTTTGAATCATCCATTTTACATAAGTCATCGATTTGGTCGTCAACTCCGGGTATTTCAGGTTCGTTTGGTGGTCTCGTGTCGATTATTTCGCT
Organism: Trionymus perrisii; assembly: GCA_900050545.1. Lineage (NCBI taxonomy): Eukaryota > Metazoa > Arthropoda > Insecta > Hemiptera > Pseudococcidae > Trionymus > Trionymus perrisii. The sequence continues at coordinate 1,537 of FIZV01054888.1, read as the reverse complement.
GAAATTTGAGTCTCCGCTACCGATGGACATATCGTTATCGGATTTCACGTGCGGTTCGAAAGGAGGTGACATTTCATCGTCGCTGGACTCTGAATCAAATTCTGAAAACGGGGATGTGTTGAATTCTGTCCCAGGGTAGTGTTTTTCTGGCTCCGTTTTTATCGATTTATCTAAAATAAATAAAGTTATTTTAATACTCGAAGAAAGAAAAATTGTTTAAAAAAATTCTACTTACTCGAATCTCTGAGAAGAGCATCAAAAGGGTCGATTTTGGTGCTGGAAGATTTATCTCGGCTATATTTATCGCCGGATGATTGTGTTTTGTTCGTGGAAGAATCATTTTTTGACGTAGATATTCCATTATTTTTCTGACTATCCATTCTATAATGTTCTTCGTATCTATCTGTGTACGATTTTTCGGTGTCTTTTCTCTTATCGTAAATTTCCCTACTAGAGATACCAGGAACTTCGCAATCAGATACATCTTTGGAGGAGTTTCTATCATATTTTGTTTCTCTTTGACTAGATATGTTCTCCATTGGTATACCCAAGAACTTATACAACATATCTTCGACTTTTGGTACTATTTCTGTATTTATACGAGGGTTCACTAATTGATCTACAATTATTGCGATACCAGGTTCGACGAAGCTGCATCTGTGTACAGAAAAATCACACCTTGAAGGAATCGTTTCAACGAACAAAGAACAATTGAAATTTGAAACACGTACTCGTTTATTTGCCTGCGTATATTTTCTCGAGTTTGATTTTTATGCAAATCTGGACCCCATTTTACTTTAGACAAGAATTTCGATACTTGATTATCCGCTCGATGGCAGAGATTCTGATACGCTGGCTACAAAGAGGAATAGTAAGTTGAGTATGAGTATTTCAATAAAGGTATTTTGGTACTGAGTGATGCAATTTTTGAATATTTTCTACAATGATACTTACTTTGGTGTCTACGTCTGCGATACATTCTTTTCGGATTTGATCGAATATTCCTTGTGATTTAAACTTTGTAACTATGTTCTTTATTAATATCGGATCTCCTGGTATATATTCCATGGTGTAGTTTTCTTCGTGAATATCAGTCTGCGGTTCGAATTATCCGGCCGATGGCAGCACGCTAATGGGAGTTCTCACGCATGTTTACCACAAAATTACGTTAAGATGTGAGTTTCTATAATTCAATAAATTTAAGCGCAATTTTATGAATTTAAATCTTAAATCATTTTTCGCGTTTTGAATAATAAACTATAGACAGTAATCAATTGCATTTTAAATCCCAGGGAAAGAAGAATGAACAAAGAACGGGAACTGAACTGGGAAGTCGAAAGGCACTATGACAAACGACCACCCGCCAATAGGGTTGCCAAGTCTTGACGTCACAGTCACGTGATACACAGCTACAACGAACTGATAACAGTAGCAAAGGGGATAATTTGTAAAATTTGCATAGGAAAAAGCGGTTTTTTCAATATATCTTGGAACTGGTTGAATTTAGAAAAAAATTTATATGAAAACTATTGTAGCC
>FIZV01054876.1:0-12638 GCA_900050545.1 Trionymus perrisii | reverse complement strand
TGCGATGGATTTGTAAAAAATGGTAAAAATTTAAAATTTAAAAATTTTCAACATTTTGTAAAAATTTGAAATTTCATAATTTTAGGATTTACCAAAATTTCAACTTTCATCGAATTATAAAATGTTTTCAAATTTCGAATTTTTACCAAAGCCTCTTGCCGCGGTGAGGGGGTCAAACTGCCTCCTCGTTGAATTTCAATAAGCTTAAAAATTCCATCCCTGCGAGTTTTCAATCAATTTTCACAAAACTTGACTCGTATAGGTGCAGGTAGTCAAGGGTAGCGTTGGGAAATTTTTTCAGATTTTTCTGACTCCAAAAATCACCTTGAAAATGACTTTGTAAATTTTAAATCGCCCTTGAGGGCACATTTTTGTGGCTGATAAGACGAAGATATGCTTTTTCTCGTTTCCCAAATCATTTCATATTAAGTACTTAGAATTTTTTTGAATTTTTTTCCAGGGAGTGGGGAGGGGACATATCTAAAACTTCGAAAAACTGAATAATTCGTGGTTTTTACGCCATTAAATACTGATTTCTGTTCAATAAAAAAAAAATTCTCGCTATGTACTTATTCATTTATACAACTTTTGGCCGAATTTCACGAATTCGGAATTTTCTTCAATTTGAACCTGATTAAAAATCCCAGTGATCACGTAAAATGATCGAATAAAAAAACTAATCACAAATTCGAGTTCTGCAGGTTAAACTACCACGACTTTCACCCATTCGGAGAATTCGGAGGTAATTTTGCTCGAAATTGGAAAAAATATATTTTTACAAGTTTTTTTTTCATTTTCTCCAGTTGAATTTTCGATAAAAATTCCAATTTTTTCTATTTTGGCCAAAATGATCGCTGAATGGGCCTAAATCCGAGTAATCTGATCTACAGAACTCAAATCCGTGATTAGTATTTTTATTCGATCATTTCACGTGATCACCGGAATTTTAATCACGTTCAATTGATTAAAAAAAAAGTAAAAAAATAAAATAAAATATTCAAAAATGAAAAGAGGCGTATATAATGAGTACCTATTGATGTACCTCGAGGAAATCATGTTTTGATCAAAAACAAGCGTTCAATGGCGGATAACCAAAAATATATCGGTTTTCTGAAGTTTTAAGGTAACCCCCCCCCCCGGGGGCTTGACAAAAATCCAAAAAAAATCTGAATAGCATAAAATAATTTGGAAAACGAAAAAAAAAATTGTTGCCCCATTAGCTCCAAAAATGTGCCCTCAAGAGCGATTTGAAATTTTCAAAATCATGTCCAAAGCTATTTTGAGGGTCAGAAAAATCTGAAAAAATTTCCCAACACCAACTCTTCAGTATTATCACCCGCATGCCAATTTTTTTTTTCAATTTTTTAAAATTTATTTTATTACAAAAATTAACCAAAATAAAATTTTAAAATAACCCAATTTCGAAGATCCAAATATTTTTTTTAATTTCATCGAAACTGTAAAAAATTTCCATTTGAAAAATTTATTCAATTTTAGAAATTGAAAAATTACCAAAATTTTAACTTTTATTGAATTTTGAATTTTTACCAAATTTGAAAAATTGTTCAAATTTCAACGATTTACAAAATTTGAAAATCAATTCAATTAAAAAAATCAAGTTTGTCTCCCTCCATCCTCGCACAATTTTTTTCCTCGCAATTCTGACACCTTCACCTTCAGCAAAGGCAACTTTTCCAGCAACAAAGTCCAACTTTTAATTGATTTTCGCGGCTTGAGACGAAAACGATGTTTGGAATTCCGTTCGAAATGAAGGCTCTCAATTTACGAGTAAAAATATCGAAAAGCCAACAAATAAATCATCCTCGACAAACACTCAAAAAAGAACTGAACTTGCCTTTCAACGACAACCGAGCATAAAGAAATCTCGATAAAAATCCACCACCATCGAACACAACCGCAACCTTCTCTTTATCGCATTCTCTCTGCAGCAAAATAACTCCCCTTGCCCCTCCCGCCCTTCTTTCACCTTGTCGAGTGAAAATTACATCGGCAATTATAACGAACGAAGCTTTTAAAATTAATTTCGCCTCTTTCGCCGTTTCGCCTCGACTAAAAGGCAGCTTTCTCAATGGAATTACGCTTAAAAATGAATTAACACTATTTATAACGATCGAGGCGCCCCAGCTTAAGAATTAACCATCCAAAAGTACATTTTTTACATCTCTTAACACAATATAAAATAAAGAGCTGATAGGAGTGGCAAAAAAAAACCGCGAAAGAAGGGCGTAAAAAGCTTCCCCCTCAAAAAACGTAAAAATTACGCGTTACGCGATAAGTTACTTTACGCATACTGTACTTTGACGAGACGTAATGAAAAATTTTTCATAATAAAATCGTTTGCTTTTTTTTCTCCTTCGTCTTTATTTTACTCGTTCAATTACACGCCTACTTTTCGAACACGCTTAACCTAGCACATTGTGTAAAGATTTCCACTTCCGAACCTGCCTCTCATCGCACTTCGCCGCAAATCTTTTCCAAGAACCGCAAAAGATTAAGCATGCACCGCGAGGTTTACACGTATGTAGTTTAATTTGTTATTTTCAACCCGATGGTTTTAATTTTTTACCCTGGTTCGCCTGTTTCTCGCAACGTCATCATCTAAATGTGTTGCGAAATAAGGCAAATGTACCGGATAACCGAGGTAATTCTACGTACGTAAAAGGAAACAGCTCGCGGGTTTTCACGCTTGATGGCGAATTCGCGAAAATTTGCAAAATCGATGTAATGTATTTTTTTTTCAGTGTGAGAAAAACTTACATTAAAAATAAAATAGATTTGGGATGTTTTTCCGAACGAAGCGAAAGAAGGGAAAAATTTGTGAAGGGGTGTGGGTGGGGGTTCCTTCAGAAAAATCAAAATACCTATGTATCCACTTAAATTTTTTCTTCAAAAATTTATTCATTTAAAAAATTAATAGAGTTCTGTGGAAAATACAAGCTGTTTTTTTTTTCAAAATTACACTTCTTAAAAAATTATGGATAAAATTCTTTTGAAGTTTTTTAAAAACTTTTCAAGAGAACTGATAATTTTTAGTGATTAAAAAAAATACAGTAGGTATCAATTTTTTTTTTCAGACGTATTTTTTTCTCACTAAAATACGTCTTTTTTCAATACATTATTTTCACTAAAATTACTTTTTTTTCAATTTTTTCTAGATGAATTTTTTAAGCTTCAAGTATTTCTTACAGAAATTTTTTTTTCTGAATAAATAATTTTCTTGACATAATTTTTTTTTTTTTCGCAAGATCGTTTTGAGAAAATTATTTTACCATTTTTTTCAGACAATGAATTTTTTAGTCATATAGGACCCTACAAACTTTTTTCAATTTTTTTTTTTTTTTTCAAACACCAAAGTTAAGAGATTTTTCTCAAAAATGATTTTCTTGACATTTTTTTTCGCAGGATTTCATTCTTGAGGGCATGTCTTCAAAAGATTTTTTTGAAGGGGAGAACGCATTTTTTCAGAAATAGCTCTGAAATTAGCCCCCAAAAATCATACATTACATTGATAATTTACAATTTCCGAAAATAATTGGATGATTAAAGATTGGGAATTTTAAAATTTTTTTCAATTTTCAAACTTTAATAATTTTTGAAAGGCAATGAATTTTTAAAATTTATTCAACAATTTTTAAAAAATCAATAATTTTTGTGAATCTGAGAATTTTATAAAATTTAACAATTTTGGAAAATTTGGCATTTTTTAAAAATTTACAGTTTCAAAAAATTATTGTTTAATTGAAAATTGTCAATTTTTAAAATTTAATCATTTTTAGAAATGTAAAAATTTTTGAAAAGGTGGTTACTTTTGAAAATTCTACAATTTTTGAAACATCGATAATTTTTGTGAATCTGAAAATTTTATAAAATCCAACAATTTTGGGAAATTGGCATTTTTTGAAAATTTACAATTTCAGAAAATTATTGAATTAACAAATCAATTTTTTTTTTAAATTTAATTTTGGAAAATCTTTCAATTTTTAGAAATGTGACAATTTTTGAAAAGGTGGTGCCTTTTGAAAATTCTGCATTTAAAAAAAAAAAAATTATTTTCGTGAATTGGAGAATTTTATAAAATTCAGCTGTTTTGGGAAATTTGCTATTTTTTGAAAATTTACAATTTGGAAATTTATTGGATCATTAAATATTGACGATTTTTAAAAATTCGACAATTTTTAATAATTCAATAATTTTTGAAAATTTATCACTTTTTTGAGAAACTGACAATTTTTATAAATTCAACAGTTTTTGAAAAACCGCAATAATTTTTGTGAATCAGAGAATTTTATAATTCAACAATTTTGGGAAATCTGGCATTTTTTGAAATTTTGTCAGTTTCAGAAACTGACAATTTTTATAAATTTAACCATTTTTGAAAAATCAATCGTTTTGGTAAATTCGACATTGCAGAATATTAAGCAATTCAATAATTTTTGGGAATGTGAAAAAAAAATCCTCTGAATTGTAAAGGAATTTTAACACTCGAATTTTCAAACAATACCAGAGGTGCAGCTCTTCAAAAATGTGATATGCAATTTATTCCATAAAACGCCCTACCCGTCCCTTGAAAATGTGTCAATGTAATGTATCAGAACAAGAGTGAAGCAAGCTGCAAAGTAGAAATATGGTTTTCTTTATAGTTACTGAGAACCAAAAAAATATGAGGGGTGTAAAAAAGGGGGGAAGTTGTGAGAGCAATTTGAGGGGAAGTCCTCGAAAGCTGTGGGGGATCTCGGCACCCCTGGTTTAGGAAAAAATTAAAAGCATTTTTTAAATATATATTAATTCGTTTCTCATTTTACAGTTCCCACCAAAGAAACTCCGACCGATGATTACGCCATCAAACCGACGGAAAAATTGACCACAGACGCGCACGTGAAAAATGATAAAAATACCATCGAAGTTAAACCAACATCTGTGCAAGCGGCCGACGTCACAAAAACCTACTTCGTTACCTATACCTACTACAGCACTTTGCTGGAAAATGGCACAACAGTTGTAAAATCGAATATCGCCACATCATCGGACGTAGTCACAGAAAAAGTCTATATGCCTTTGAAAAGAACCAAGTATCCGTCCATCAAAAGCACTTCGAGCTCGATGGCGGCCACCCAGGTCGACAGACCGATCAGCATCTTCGCTACAAGAACGTACCTTACTACTTTCACGTATTTTACAACTTTGCTGCAGGAGAAAGGCGACAAAACGCAGCAAACTGTGATCAGGTCTCGTACCAAAGTTCAGCAAAATTTAGTTACCGAAACCCTTAACACTAATTTACTAAATCCCGAGTATCTATCGACTTTGAAACACTCACTGAGTAAAGAATCGTTGCCCATTACCGCCACAGCCACCCTGACCGATGGTCAAAGACTTGAGATCACGGCTGTAAACGATAACGTCCAATCGAACACCATCGATAGAATATCTTCGTCGATCGAAGAAAGCCAAGATTACTACAATCAAGTTGACAATCAACCTGTCAAACACGAAGAACCAGTTAAGCCCGTTACAGTTAATACCAAATCCAAAGATGGGGCCAACTTCTCTACAACGGTTTTGCATTCGACGACGGTGATGAAAAATGGAGCCACATTGTATCCGGGTTCGCAGGTTATCAAATTCACAGATATTGGTGGCAATGTATCCATAATTCCGGTCTCGGATCCGGTCAGCAAGCACCCTGCTGGAAGTAACCATAAACCAGAGAATAACAAAATCCAGATGAATAATTTATTGAATTTTGGCAACCTTGGAATTAATAGCTTGAGCGCTTTGAAACCTGTAATCAGCGCTATGGCCGGATTATGGCAAAATAATGTCAAATCTAACGTCAAAGATAAGATCCACGAAGTACATCGTAAGCCGGAACGACCCTTTTTGAATAAAAATCCTATCGGTGAACTGAGCACGAATCTGAAACCACCGAATAGAACACCCATCTATATTCCAGTCGGTTCGGTGAACGATAACGAGGAAGCCGAAAGCGAAGATTTGCCGGAACAGTACCCAGACGTGAACCAGAGAAATAATCATAATCATATCGCTCTGAATAAACCAACGGTTGAGAAGCCTCTGGTTTCTGGTGGCATTTCCATCAGTCCTGGACAAGTGATTACCGCCAATACGGATGTAATCGTCGGTACTCCGGCAGTGCTAGGGCCTCGACCGCCCCCTGTGCGAACATCGAGCGATAAAAGTGACGTACCGATCGGTATGAAACCGCCACCTTTGTCCATATCTCACTACTCGGACGAAGAAAATGATAAATCGCAGCAACCCACGTTCGGCGAATTCTTGAAAATTCCACCGAAACCTCTATCGCCGGCGTTTTTAAATAGTGGGTTCCAGAATGGGTTCCAAAAACCACCAACGAAGCACCATTACAAGAACACCGATCAGAAGATACCTCTACCTTCGGAAATCAAGTACTCCCAGTTGCCATTAAATAGTCCTTTGCATAAGGACACGTCCAAAGAACCGACCACGTTCCCAGCTGTGAAGTTGTCGCATCCTGTATTAATCGAGCACTCGTCTCTGAATCCGTTACTAGTCAATGTACGTCCATCTCAAGTGGCCCAGGTGGTCATACCTCACGGTAGCCAGACAGCTCTGATTTACAGTGATCAGCCCTCCACGTACAATACCAAGGGTGAAATTTTCAACGATCCTTCGCCGTATCCGGAAGAAAACGTAAATCCAGGATTTGTAGGATTGAAGGTATACGGTCCTGCTGCTAATACACCTCAAGAAGGTGCCAGTAAAGTATCTTCGAATACGATACATCTCGATATACCCATCAATCCGTACGCTAACGATGGTGCTTTGACCGAATCTCATCATTTTATTGTGCTGGGATCGGATGGTAAACCGCAGCCACCTTATAATATAGTAAATTCTGTGCTGAAAGCTCCACAAAACGAGACTATCGATCCTACCTTCTTCAAAAGACCCAATAGCAAGTATAATTTCACCGTTCAAAGTAACGTTGAATTCATCAAGAACCCGAATCTGGCCTCGTGGCATCCGAATCATCCGAATCTGGCCCATGCTCCGGCCACCGAGCAGAAACAAAGACCTTTTATATTCCCGCAACAAAACAGACCGTTCCAAGAACAGCATCATCAAACTGTTCAACACGATCATCAAACTGCTCCTCACGATCACCATACCGTTCATCACGATCACCATAACGTTCATCACGATCACCATAACGTTCATCACGATCACCACAATGTTCATCACGATCACCAAAATGAGAATAATAATTTGATAACTGGAGACAACGAAGGCGAAACCAACGACCACGACGAAGGGACTCCATCGGACGACGACGAAATCACCCAAGAGACCAAGTTGAAACCGAATAACCAGCACTCGAACGAAATCTCACCTTCTGCTTCGATCACCGTCTCTTCCGGTGGCTCTGATGTCGACACGTCTCACGACTACGAAGTGAACCAGAACTGGGAAATAATGAAAGAGAAGCCCCAAGAGACAAAAACCAAACCTACCCAACTACCTGGAAAACCTCCAGGTGGGGATAATTCGACGACTCGAGAGAATCCAAATATCAAGTACTCCGAATGGACCACGATGGACTTCCCGATTTATTCGAGCGACGTGAACGTCACCGGTCATCCACACGTCGATACGAACTCGATAGGTAATCAAGAAAAAGAGAGTGCTTCGCCTAACAAAAATACCAACCAGAAGCAACCTTCGAATAATCGCAACAATCAAGACGACGTAGTAATCGGACTATCTCCTCCACCGCTGCCTACACGGCCATCAACAGCACCTCAGAAACCAACTAGGCCCAGTTTGAAACCCTACGAGCAGCCTAAAGTACCTCAGAGGCAGCCTCAACCCACCAAAGGCAAGCCTAAACCAACCAATCCACCGTATCCATTCGAGAAACCAACTCCTACTCCGGTTACTCCACGTCCCAAACCGATCAATAAGCCTCCTCCGAATATTCTTTACGAAACCGATGCACCTCACTTGGCTGACGAAATAATGAAACTGAAACCTTTGAATTCGACCGGAAGAATCGAACCGGTTAAGAAATGGCAAACAACAGCCAAACCTACCGGATTGCAACCGGTTTATGGCAACGTAGTCAAGGTCACAGATCCGGATAAGGTGAGAGAGGAACCGGCACCGACCAAAGTGAACTTCACCGACGCTGACAGCTCTCAATCCGATACCAAAGTAATCTTTGTTGATAAACCAGACCAAGGAGAAGACAAAACTACCGAACTGATATCGAAATGGAACGATCAAGGTGTGATATCGAGCTCGAAAAGCGAATACGACGACATGGAGTATAAAGATACACCCACTTTGATACCTACCAATCGCACCAAAGCGAGTACTGTGCCGAATACCATCTTTGGTAACTTGTACACTCGTCCTCCTCCAGCCAATATCGTCATAATACCTACCCACTCGACTACCCGACATTACACAGCCATTAGCATGGTCATAGGTGACGATCCAGTCGACCAGAGCAGCCGTATCGTCCAAGAATCGACGACCAAGCCGGATATCAAACCAACAGCCGCGGTACAAGATGACCGAACCAAAGAAGAATCCAAAAAGAAAGAGGACCGAACCAAAGAAGAATCCAAAAAGAAAGAGGAGTCCGATGTTAAATCTACTCCAATACCTACCTATTACATTACGCACACTAAAACACTCTCTGTGACCACCACTCAAACCACAGTAGTCCAAAGGGACGGTCATCCGTCTACTCATACCATCGTAATAACGAAAACTTCAACGTCTACTTTGATCGATACCGTCACCGAGATCCAAACAATACTTCAGCCTACCAGCGTATTATCCACCATCACAACCACTGTTCCGGTGACCGTCTCGTGGGATCCTTCACCTACAGTCTCTCCTACCGACTACCCGACCATCAGCTCGAAAACTAATCCCGAAGATAACGAGTCCATCTTCGTCGTGATGAGTGATAAAAAATCGGCAGGATCTGTGGCTCCTGTTCCTACCGAATCCAGACCTACCAGTTTTGAGGTTCAAGTACCCGATGAAACAAACGAAATTAGTCCAAATGATATTTTATACAGCGGAATTTATACCCAACATAATGATAACGAATGTCGTCCAGAGTGTAAAATTGCCAAAAATGAGGTATGCCAGAAAATCGATTCGACAATGAGATGTATCTGTAGGCCCGGATTTGCCAGGATGTTCCCGGATCATCCTTGTAAACGTGAGTATTTTCTACATTGTATCTTTTCGGTCATATTGACATGTCATTTTTATTCCTTTCCTATTTGTTTGGATTACAGCGACTTACACGTACGTGATGAAGATACCTCTGGATAGGCAAGGCGAAGAAAATATCCGTTATACTGACGGATTAGCAGATCGAACGTCTCCGTCCCATCAACAACTCACCGAAGCGGCCCGAGATGGACTTGATAGGATGGTGATGCAGTCCAACCTTCGAGATATCTATCACGGTATCGTCGTGTCGGGTTTCGAACCTGCCAAACAATCCGATAAAGCTGCCGTTGTCTACATGGTTCAAGTAAGTTTTATTGATCGAGTCGCTCGTCAATGCGTTAACGAGCTTCTGTATTAATTTGGATTTTCCCTTCGCAGCTTTCGGAGAACCCCGAACAAGTCAAGTTATTGGATGAAGTTCATAAGACTTTGAAGGCGAATAATTTCAGTTTAGGAGGTACCGATGTATTTGCTGCTCCTGATATGTATCATTCGATCCAGGCTGATGGTGAGTTGAGAATTTAGGCAAATTTTATTTCGAGCTTTTGAGGTTTAAAATTTTTTTCAAAATGAGCAAAAGTTTTGATCATTTTTAAAGTTGAAAAAAGATAGTTGAAAATCGGGAAAAAATTGAATATTCAAATTAAAGAAATTAATTTCAATTAATTTGAAAATTTAATGAAAGGTAAAAAAATATTAAGTACCTACAAATTAAAAAAAAAGAGTTCAATTCTAATTTAAAAGCAATTAAAACTTTGACGAAACTTCAAACTTGAAAGTTTTAAAATTTTAAACAAAACGAACAAAGACTAAAAACCCTATAAAGGTAAAATAAATTTTCTAAAAAATCAAATTGAAAATTCTGTTTCAACAAAACAAAAAAGAACAAATTAAGTAAAATTAAAAATTTATAATTCTCAAACGATTGAAAATTGATAAAATTCTGGACTGAAAAAAATATTATAAATTTAAGGTGGAAAAAACGAGTAAAATCAAATTGAAAATTTTTGAAATTTTTTTTTCAAAAAATTATGAATTCTTTGCAATTTGACAAAGAAACGATTAATGAATAAGATCAAAAATTGAAAAAATATTTTAAAATTCATCATAATTGATTAAAAATTCAGAGTAAGTTTTTTCACATTTTCAAAAATTACCAAATTTCTCAAAATCGATGAATTTCTAAAATTCTCTAATTTACAAAAATTATTGATTTTTCAAAAATTACGGAATTTTGGAAAATTATCTATCGAATTTTTAAATTGTAAAATTTCTAAAAATTGCCAGTTTCTCAAGAAATGAAAATTTTTCAAAAATTATCAAATTCCTCAAAATCACCGAGTTTTCTAAAAATTCTCGAATCTACAAAAATTACCTATTTTACAAAACTTACGGAATTTTCAAAACTTGTCAAATATCTAAAAATTGCCAGTTTCTCAATAAGTGACAATTTTTTTTTTAAATTGCAGAATTTTTAATAATGCAATAATTTTTTAAATAGAAAAATTTTTAAAAAATAATCAAATTTCCCCAAATTGTTGAACTTTTTAAATAAGCTAATTCACAAAAATGATTGATTTTTCAAAATTTGTGGAATTTCCAAAAAATGTCAAACTAAAAATTGCCAGTTTCTCAAAAACTGACAAATTTTTAAAAATTAAATTTTTTCAAAAATTGCAAAATTTTCCAAAATTGAAATTTTGTTTAATCAGAAAATTTTACATAATTGCAGAATTTTTAAAAGTTCTTAATTTTTAATGATCCAATAATAATTTTTGAAATAGCGAAATTTTCAAAAATTGTCAAATTTTTAGTAAGTAAACACCTAGTTCATAAACAGTATTTTTTTGGGAACATTTTAAAAAATCACCTACTCCCCCACCCGCGTACCTTCAAAATTGATTACAAAAAAAGTTAATAAACTAGAGCTCTAACCAAAACCACCTGAAAAAAAGGCAAATCGAAAAACAAAAACTTTTTTCACTTTAATTCCAATTTTTTTTTTCTAAATTCTAATCTATTTTTTTTCAATTTCTGATTTTTAAATTGTTTAAAGGCTCAAATATTTGAAATGTTTTTAAAAATTTTGAAAAAATAAATTTTAAAAAGATAACTTGGAATTTTTTCAAATTTCTAAAAATAAATTGTAAATTCGATTAAATTGAAAGAAATTGCATAATTTTAAAATTTAGTAAAATCCATATTAAAAATTGAAATAATTATGGGTATTTAGAAATAAATTGAGTGTGTTGAATAAAATTATGAATTATTTTAAGCAGGGGTGCCGAGATTCCCCACAGCTTTTGAGCACTCCCCACAATTTGCTCTCACAACCCCTGCCCCATTTTTTACACCCCTCATATTTTTTCGGTTCCCAGTAACTATAAAGTAAACCATCTTCTACTTTGCAGTTTGCTTCATTTTTGTTCTGATGCACAACACTGACACCTTTTCAAGGGAGGGGGAGGGCGTTTTATGAAATAAATAGAAAATCACATTTTTTGAAGAACTGTAACACTTGTATTGTTTATAAATTCGAGTGTTAGAATTTATTTAGAATTCAGAGGATTTCTTTTTCACATTCCCAAAAATTATATTGAATTGCTTAAAATTCTGCAATGTCTATTGATTTTTCAAAAATGGTTAAATTTTCAAAAATTATTGAATTATCCGAAATTGCCAAATTTTTAAAAATCGTCCAATAATATTTCGAAATTGTAAATTTTCAAAAAATTCAAAATTTCTCAAAATTGTTGAATTTTATAAAATTCTCTGATTCACAAAAATTATTGATGTTTCAAAAATTGTAAAATTTTCAAGTCATCACCTTTTCAAAAATTGGTAAGCACATTTTTAAAAATTTTTAAATTTTAAAAATTGCCCGAAATTGTAAATTTTCAGAAAATGCCGAATTTCTCAAAATTGTTGAATTTTATATAATTCACTGATTCACAAAAATTATTGATTTTTCAAATATTGTTACATTTCTAAAAATTGAAAAATTTTCCATGATGATCCAATAATTTTTCGAAATTGTAAATTTTCAAAAAATGACAAATTTCTCAAAATTGTTGAATTTTATAAAATACTCTGATTCACAATAATCATTGATTTTTCAAAAATTGTAGAATTTTCAAAAGTCATTACCTTTTTAAAAATTCTTAAGCACATTTTTAAAAATTATTAAATTTTAAAAATTGCACATTTTTAATGATCCAATAATTTTTCGAAATTGTAAATTTTCAAAAAATTACAAATTTCTCAAAATTGTTGAATTTTTTTTTTTCCGCTGGGGGTAATTCCAAAATCTGCGTGACCAAAATCCGCGTGACCAAAATCTGCGTGACCAAAATCCGCGT
>FIZV01054870.1:0-14734 GCA_900050545.1 Trionymus perrisii | reverse complement strand
AAAGAATATGTATATAATTAGGTATATATTATGTAATATAAAAATATTTTCAGTTAAATAACGAAAATAAAGCCGACCGATTAGCGATGACAAGTGTAATGACGAATCGAATACGAGACTCGGAACTGAAGGAATTTATTCAAGATTCAATTGAAGAATGCTTCGATATCATGGACACGGGTAAGCGAATCATTTTGAAGAAGTTGTCTTCATTCAACGTGAGTCTCGAAATAAAAATATATTCAATGCGCAGAACAACTCACCACCGATAACAACGAAGAGCACTGCGATTTTTCGAAAAAACCAAGCCTATGTTTGGAAGAGAAAGCAAAACGAGTAAATACATAATTTCACAATCAAACCTCTCGTTTGCTTTTTGTTATAATACAATATATTCGCATAGGGCTGCGAAGATTGGGAAATACGAGACAATTCAACCCAGCCAGATTTCAATTTCAATAAAGAAGACGAAGACAGGACCAGCAATGATAATCGAAACACGAATCAAAATGGATACTTCAACTCGAACAATAAATTCAACGGACGTTACCCGAACTTCAATACGGGTCAAAGAAGGACGCAATAATTCATCCCTTGTAATATTTAGCTTTTTTATATTCACTATTATCAATATAAGTAATAAAAATCAATATGTAATTGATATAAATATAATGAAAGTATTTACCACTTACTAATACGACAAGCTTAAAATTATAAGTCACCGATTGAGCTGCTTCAAACGTTGCTCGATGTTTATCAACACTCCCGAAGCTCCGATTCTAAACAGCGATAACCAATCAGCTCCTAATTCGGTAACAATCAGATTGATCCATTTTAATGAATCTTCGGCAGTACGTATCCCGCCAGCGGGTTTAAAACCGATCTGAAAATATTCATCGAAGAGTCACCAAAATGTAACAATAACAGTCAAACAAAACTTGAAAAAAATTCACCATTATTCCGGTTTTAATGTAGAAATTTTTAATAGCTCGGCACATAACAAGCCCAGAGGCGAAAGTAGCGTTTACTGCTTCCTTACCTAAACCATTATTGTACACAATTAGTTCGAAAATTACCACAAAAGTACTAAAATCAAACGCCAACGTACCGGTAGACGTTTTAATATAATCAGTTCCTGCCATCATGGCTACCATTGAAGCCTTATAAACATTCTCTAATGAACCACATTCACCAACAGCCAATATAGTTTTCATGGTTGCACTTCCGCATGCTTTTTTAAGAGCTCTGATTTCTTCGTATAGTTCGAGCCACCGGTGTTGCAGTACTAAATACCTACTGATAACGATGTCGATTTCGGTAGCACCGCTTTGTGTTGCGTATTTTATTTCGCATATTTTTGATTCCAATGGGTATAATCCGGTAGGAAAGGCAGCAGAGACTGGAAAAGTTTCGAAAGATCTTACCACGGTCTTTGTTTTAAATTATTCGTGAATTTGATATATTACCGGAAGCAATTGGAATCCCATAACAGGCATTGTCAGAACCATCTAAGTCAAACAAATTAAAATTCTATCATTAGAAAAGACAAAGTAGCGAATAGAACTATTTATACAGAGATTTCGGTTCGATATTTTGAATGAAACTTTCCATTCAACGTCTTTAGTATTAATGTAATCAATATCATCGCCAAAACAGGTAAAATTTGCATACAAATAAGTCGCGAATAAACTAGAACGTTAGTCATAAATATGTGAATATGTGATCAACCTGTAGGTTTATTCGACACCAGAAGTTTTTTAGCCTTCAACGCATCAGCAACAACACTGACAAAAGCCGGATAAATGCAAAACGCTCCGATCCGTATCGTCTGCTTAGTTTCATTTTTACAACCTAAAACAATTTACAAATTGATTAAAATCGAAAGAAAATTTCAAACTCGTAAAACCGTTAAAAGTATCGCACATACTAACTGATTTGTTTCTCAGGCATAAAAACTTAGCTAGCGATTCGTTCAATGATTTCTCATCGTTCAAATGGAAAATTTTCAAGAGTTGTTTTACTTCTGTTAATTCATCGCCATTTAATCCATATAGGTTATCCAAGGAAGCTTCGTCGGTACGTTCGGTCACTTTATAATTGAAATTATTATCGGTCGTATCGATACTAACAATCAGCGAACGTTTCTTCTGTACTTGCGCCTTGTTGATATTTTCGATCAGAGTGATAGTTGAGTCTAATGTTTTCTGGAATAGTTTTTCAGATAATGGCTCAGTGCCCTGAAATCGTAAATACGAACAAATTAAACCCGAAATACCTACCAAACAAGAGCAGAAGAGCGAATTATCTCAGTAATTCATAATCACCTTATTGACGAGAGCAGTCACATTGGAAAACGAATCGTCGCCGAATAACGTACTGTAATCTATTAATGTGATGGATTTCAATAGCAAAAGAGTTTCTAGCGTTCTGTAAGCTTTGTTCGGTTTAGAATCGAATAACTTTGCACGTTCTAACACAGCCCATTCATTTACGTGGATTTCGTTGAGCCAACCTTCGTTGTACATATTTATAACGTTGCAAAAATCACTTTGTCTTTAATGAGATGGAAAATGATTCACCAGTCACCACTTGAAAACTTTTCCGACAACTTTTCACAACTTTTCCGATGCGAACAAGAAAAGAACTGATAACAACTGATAAGAAACAATTTCATAAGTCCGCGCACATGCGCAGACTGATGCGTGCGGCGTGCCGCAAAAAGATAAGCCAAACGCTGCCTAATTTTTTTTTATCTGATGTCAATAAAATCATGTTTTTCGAAAATTTTGTTTTCGCTTTTCGAAATCGGAAATGAAAAACATTTTCTGAAATCACAATTTTATTTGTTTAATTATAGTGTAATAAGTAATTAAGTTTAATCTTCATATTTATGAGATTCAACGTAAGAGTTATATAATTCATAAGTTAAACTCTGGATTTTTCAATTTATTGCAATGGCTGCGGTATCCAATCTCGAAGAGTTCGTCTCTCATGTAGAGAACTATACGGTGAATGGTAAGCCAAAATTAGAAACAATTCATGAAGCGTTCTGTAATTTACACTTTCCGTTTTAACGACGACCGAAACTCAGTTTGAAAAAAAACATTCGAACGTAATTCATTATGTGAAGTTCCTACACCCTTCCTGTCCCCAACTAACACAGTAATTTACTTTTCATAAATTCTAAACCCTTCGGTCAAATAATGTTGAATTGAAACATGGCTCGTTTTGAAAAGGCATAAGCGTAGATGCCACGGAGGTCCCATATTATCTAACGCTTCACAAGTTTTTAATAACCACTTATTTCACATCCCTTTTTCAACAAACACCATATTTTATCAATTACAGGCAAAGTCAACGAACTATGCGAGTTGCTGAATAAATCTAATGATCTTCTCATCGCTCAAGTCGATCAACTAGACTCGCTGTTGGAAACATTCAACTTGGAAAACCATACCATGACTATTCTTGCTATTTTGATTGCGAAGATGAACGCGTTACATACTAGTAACCAATCTAGTAGCGCTTTATTTACTCAGCTCACAGATTTCGCCATAAACGCCAACATAAATCAAGTACTACATGTACCCGAAACTTGTAAGCTCTATTATAGATAACGGTGAGAATGAATAATTCTTTCAAAATTCTAATCCCGACGTAAATCTTTTCAGTTGCCGATTTATTTCATATATATACTCGGACAATCATTGAACTGAGAAAGCCGGAAAGTGGAATTTATACGCTGGAAAGAGCAATTATGAAACTGCAAGAGTCTCCTTTCCAGTTGACAACGTTACATTACGAATTATGCTTGCTTTGTTTGCTCAGTAAAAATTTCAAACCAGCGCTTCAAGTTTTAAATAAAGATATAACTACGATTTCTAAAGAAGTGAGTTATTCATCAGGGTCGTGTCATTTCAACAGTGAAATGTGAAATTATATTTTTCGATTGATTTATATTTTTTCAGGGTGGTCAGACATTCGATACCAAGAGTTTTTTGCAATATTATTACTACGGTGGTATGGTTTACGCAGCTGTGAAAAATTACGAACGAGCTTTATACTTTTTTGAAATAGTCATCACTACGCCGGCTATGACTGTGTCTCACATTATGTTAGAAGCTTATAAAAAATATATTCTCATTTCTCTGATAATCAATGGAAAGGTGAGTCTTAAAAAATGATTTCGTATGTTTGAAATATTTCAAATTAATTTTCAAAAAACATTTTCATAGATCGTCAACGTTCCCAAACATACTTCTCAAGTGCTGGGTCGTTTCATCAAACCATTGAGTCAAGCATACACAGAACTATCCACAGCTTACCAAACCAGTAGCTATGAAGAAGTCAGAAATTGTATTAGTAAACATACAGAAATGCTCAACAGGTATTTCCAGTATTTCCACCATTCTCTTGTTAAAAATCACTGTCATTTAGCTTAATCGTCATTTTTTTACAGAGACAACAACATGGGTTTAGCTAAACAGGTATTGGCTTCTTTGTACAAAAGAAATATCCATAGACTAACGAAAACCTTCCTTACTCTATCCTTGGTCGATGTCTCAAATCGAGCTAAATTAGAAGGAGTAGAACAAGCCGAATCCTACATCGTCGATATGGTACTTTTTCATTTTAGATTACTAATCGAAATAACATACCTGTTTGCTGAATATCTCATTTTCTGCAGATAAAAAGCGACGAAATATTTGCCACCATCAATATCAAAGATGGTATGGTGATTTTCCACGAAGACCCTGAAAAATACAATAATCCGAAAGTATTAGAAGAAATCGAACATAAGGTACGCAATTTTCTGCTTAATTGATAACATATCCATACCAATTACTAATAATTATTTTTTTTAGATCGATAATTGCGTTCAAATCGATCAACAAATAAGAACCATGAAAGAAGCTGTGGAGCTTAATTCGGCATACATCAAGAAGGTTAATTTTGTCGGAGAAGATGATTTAGGTCAGAGTCAATCTAGACCATCTAATTTTTCAGTCTGATTTCATTTTTAATAATCTTCGTCGCGTAATCGAGTTTAATACATTTTCATCGGGATTTCAACGTTGGTACAAAAAATATATACATATACTATAAACAACATAGCGAAATTTTAACAAACTACAAACGTTATTAGAATTACTGTTTTATATTTTTCATCTTCTTTCCCTCCCAAGAAAGCTTTTGTTAATAAATTTTCATTAGTAGTTTTTTCTTCTTGAAATTAAACTCAGTAATGAAACAAAAACGAGTATATTTGCAAACACCGTTAAATATTAAGTACCAGGAACCATGAAAATTAGTTAAAATGATTTAGTAAATAAATTATAATAAAGAATATGGAAGGTAACTATAACGGAGGGTGAGTTAAAAGTTTTTAAGGACTAATGATGCCTCATTTTTTCACGGTTTCTGTAACTGGGAGACTGCATTTCGGATAATCGTGACAGCGTTCGGTCAAACGCAAACAGTTCTTCGTCTCCGGTGAAAATGTTTGACGATGCGTTTTCCTAGAATGAGAAACTATGACAACTTTACGAATTGCTAATTTTGGAAAAATTGATATTAATCTAAACGTACCGTTCCATGTTGAATATCCAAATCATCCATCAATGTTCTCATTTCATCTCTGGTATCGTGACTAGTATCTTTAGAAAATAATGCTTGTATTGGGACATCAGCACTGATGAAAGTATTTACCTGAAAATCAAATTTATCATTTCAGTGCAACGGTAGTGTATAGAATTCGATTAATAAAACCAAAACTTACATGATTATCATATAACGTATCGATCAAAGTGATAAACCTTCTAGCTTGAGATCTGAGTCTTAAACTAAGTTGAGGTACGTCTCTAATAATAATCGTATGAAAAGCTAGACTTAGTTGCAAATAATCACTGGCACCTAAAGGCTGGAAAATAGATCATTTTCGTTGAAACTATACGTCATCAACGTACTCATGCTGTGTGTAACTATACTTACTCGATCACAAAGTTCATTAAAACTAGAATCCAAGACTTGTCCACATGCCTTCTTAAAAGTAACATTTCGACCCATAAAAGTGAGCGTTCGAGGTCGCACAATATCATTTTCCAATGAACATAAATATTTAAAAATTGAAGTCAATTGCTCATTAGCATCGCAGTCGGATTTTCTAATAAAAAGGACAACAATTAATTCGTTTCATTGGTTCAGTTGAAAACACACAATGGAAACAAAACTCACATAAAATACCCGTGATTTTCACCACCGATGTTTTTCATTCGATAATCAATACCAGAATCTAAACAGACTACTTCACAGTGAGCCTTCAAAATAGGAATAAAGGGTACAAAATTTACCCTTTGTAATCCATTCTTATAGAGATCATCGGGTGCTCTATTGCTTGTAGCGATTACCACAACGCCATTGTCGAATAACTCTGTGAATAATCTCTTTAGTATCATAGCATCTCCGATATCGGTAACCTAACCATGAGAACATAATTATTTCCAATTAGTAAATCAAAAATTAACTTGGTAGATTCGAAAATGATCACCTGAAATTCGTCAAAACACAGTAACCAAGTTTGACTGCAGATTACTTGAGCTACCGGAGGGATAGGATCAAAAGGTGACGGTTTGGTTGATGTTGTATCACGTTCTGCCATTGTTTTTTTTACTTCGTGTATATGAGAATGAACTTCGATCATAAATTCATTAAAATGAACTCGTCTTTTTTCTTTCATCTGAAATAGGAAATTTTTAAATAACGTACAGTCATTTGAACGCAGTCAACATCGTCTGACCTGGCAGCAACTGTAGAACAAATCCATCAACATGGTTTTTCCTCCACCTACGGCACCGTACAAGTATAATCCTTTGGGTTGGTTCAGGTTACTTCTATTTTTAGAGATGAACTGCCACAGGAAAGTTTTCTTAGGAGGTTTGTACGATTGTAAGTTTTCGTAGACTTTTTCCAACTTGGATACAACGTTTCTTTGAAATTCATCGTTCAGCAGTTTGTTTTCTGACACCAAAAGGTCGTATTTTTTCAAAGGAGATACAACACTCGAGCTCTGCTGACGATAGAAAAGACAAACAAGATGAGGATAAGGAGTCGAGTATTTCGTGCAAAACTTACTAATAGGAATGGGTTTTGGTGAGTAACATAAATATCTGATATTCATGGTTGAACATTAAGTAGTGATCAGGAAATTTAAAACTTTCGCTTATGAGTTTGAGAACTTTTTACAGCCATTTTTACCGGATTAAGGGCAAAATTTTAAACTTTTAAACTTTCAAAATTTGTTTTCATTCTTATCAAATTAGACCATTTCTTATCAGAATATCAGATCAGGTGACCATCAGACGACGAGACGAATAATTTATAAAAGCGTTGTGTAGGTTCGCTGACTATGTGACAAAGGTGACATGTGAGTAAGTCAGATTGACCTATTTGACCATTTCTTTTGACCTGAAATTTCTTGTCAGTTTCAATTGACATAAAAATTATGGTACTGTGTAAGGTGTACTCAGTGAGTATACCAAAATGATTTTTTCAAAATTCGACCTCTTATTTTCAGATACCCTATTTCAGCAGAAACCAAATTTCTCCCATTCATCATTCCCTATAATTAGTCCATTATTGATTATTTACCCATAATTAAATAAAACAGTGAATATAATAATGAAAATATGTATTCAAAAATTATTACTGTTTAAAAAATATTACAACTAAGTACACATAAAATAAGTTTGATATTTTCATCAGGTAATTTTATGCAGCAGCTCTAAAGGTGGAAACGCATCAAGATTACAAATAGTACGGCAAAGCAGATCTGTAGCTGGGGATGTAACTACGGGAAGAATAATAAAACAAACATTACTTTTACAAATAATAATAAAAAAAAAGAACTCGGTAAAAAATGGATATTCTTACCCTAACGGATATTTCAACGAAGGAGTACCGATGAATCCTAAATCAGAAGTATAGTAGGCTGGAGCATATTCATAATAGGACGGGTAATGTGCAGAATAGAAGTAGGCGCTTAACGGTGATGCGGCTGGATTAGGGTTCGGTTCAGGCACTGGAGCAGGAGCAGGAGCCGGAGCCGGAGCAGCTAATGCATAGCTCAAACAAGCCAAAAAACTGACGAGCAACTAGAAATTAACTCAACGTAAGTAAAACAATGACAAAAATCATAGTACGTTAAGGAATATACGAAACACAGAACATACGAATTTCATGTTGAAAATTTGAAGATTTGAAAGCGAAAACTGCGAAAATGTTGACTGTAAACTCAAAAATCACAACTGTACCATTTCGGCCGTCTTCAGTCTTATTTATTTAAAAATGATGAAAACAAGTTAATCGTTTTCGGTGACGATTAGAGGAATTGTATTTCATTAAGATGTTATGATCGCATAACTTGGTTGTTATATTCATGCAATTAATGAAAAAAAATGTCGCCCCTGGATAAATTGGCCGTCAATTAAGTAATGATCCACTTCATAATGGGACCTTGCGTAAGATTTTACAAAAAAACAAAAACAAATTAATAACAAATTTTTATTTATAGCATAACAACTTAATGTAGGATTTTAAGCTATTCGAGAAAAAAATACATGAAAATCTGAAAAAGTTTACCTACTATTCGTTAGCTTACCAAGCTCATCGAAAAATGCTCAAATTCTCCACTATTCCGAGACAGTAGGAATTTGAATCCAACAGTGATAACGAGTGAAATATAATTTTTGAAAATCAGTACGTGTAACGGAAACATGATTAGGCAAACGTATCGTCGTAGTACTCTTGGAAAACTTGAATGTAGTGACTTCGTTCTTCTTGAGTCATTTGGCTGACAATACTTTCGTCAATTTCTGTCAACGGTATACGGCGGCTTCCAACAGGAATCATTGGCACTTCGTCGTCATCATCATCACCATCGGCAGCAGTATTACCTGCGATAATTTTCATGTACGGTAAAAAATAATAATTTATAAGCGATATTTTACTTTTAGTATTATTTTAATACCCGCGTAAGGGTTGTAAAAATCAGGAACTCCCATTTGATCAGGTTCTTCGCCACTTGAGTCACTACTCTCTTCATTATTCTTGATACTAGCAGCGGCTAAATTAGTTTGATTCTGAGAACCGCCACGTTTTTCGTGTTGTAACAACACTGACATAATATCTTCGGTGTTTTTAGCATTGGTAGCAGTACTACTGCTTGTTGTAGTCGGAGCAGACGTTGCAGTATCATCTAGCAGCATACCAGCCTGGATATAGATTTTTTCAAATCATTAATAGGGTTAGTTATACTGCAGTTAGATTATGTATGTACATGTACGCACTTGGCTGGTTTCGGCATCAACAACTGTACTTTCTAATAACCATACTGGTCTTTCTTTAGGTGCTTCTTTTCCTTGGCGAGAACTTTCATCACCGATAGTCACAGCTACCTGGGTCTCTTCAGTTCCTTTATGCCTGGTCGCTTCACCTGACCATACTTCTCCAGATTGATTCGGATTCATTTTATTGTCTCTACTATATTTCAAATAAAAACATGTAAAGCAAAACACCAAAACTTGTATACACCAAAGTATAAAAATATATACCCTAAAATTGAAGATATGTCAACAGGTTCTGGTTCTAATATTTCAGGTGCTAATCTAATTCGTTCGACTTCTCGTAACAACACATACAATGGTTCAAATTGACTATTAAATCTGGCAATCATCGATCTTGAATCGTGTTTTGGTAAAGCTGACAAGTCTTCCTCAACAATTTCGTAACAAAATGTACACCGAAATTCGTTCGTAGTAATATCAAAAAGCTGATCAGCCTGGAAACGATTTCAATTTAAGTATCGCAAAATGAAGGCTGGTTTTAATGGTAAAATCAAATGTATTTCCGTTTACCTCTAAATCAGTAAACGTTTTACAACATTTGTGGCATATAAAACTAGCACGGCTTGTTGCCCTTCTTTCTTCAGTTTCCATTTTTTTTCGCATCACATCCAATTTGTACTTCACTACATTTACAAAAGTCTGAAAATAAATACACATCGTGAAATGAATTGAAATAATTGATAGGGTACCGAATACCGTAACAATGTAATACTTACTTTATAGTTAATAAAATAATAATTGACTTTTTGAGCTTTGCCGTCTGGTCCTGTTTCCATTCGCAGTCTTACTTGAATAAATTTATCGTTTTTAAGTCCAGCTATTCTTGATCTCAACATTTTCCTTTCAAATTTAAGTAATTCACAGATGTCATCTTCTTTCATACAAGGATTTCGTACCAACATATCGACTACAAGTGCATCCTCAATGGTGTAAAATCCTCTAGCTACCAGTCTAGCTAACTGCTTTAAGCTACTAGGAACTTCAGTCACCAATTGCTGAGCTTCTGCCATAATTCGATGTATATCTGAGTAAAGTACATTAAAGAATAATTACTAGACAATCGCTCGACCGATGTATTGAAATTTAGGATAAATAATAATGAATTTTACTGACCATTCACGAATTTCGGCTAAAATGCAAAAATGCAATATAAATGCTTCGATTGTTTAATCATTCATCACAAGGCTATTATCTCCGCAAAATTTAAAACAAAAACGTATTTATGACTAAGTAACAGAACTACACAATTTTAAATTAATTTCATAAAATTAATAATTCATTAATTCACTACTGGAAAGTTTTCTCATTTCTGATTTCTAAACTATTTACTTATTATTTTTTTATCAAAATAAATAAATTCAGTTACAAAAAAAAGTACTACACAAAAAAAATTGTAATAAAATTAAGCAATCGTTTCAATTGGTAACACTGTAATGCTGCGAATTCACTGAATTTCTCTTCTTCGAAGTCAAAAACCAAAACAAGAGTTTTTCAAAATTTGCTTTCGCGCTACAACTTACAAGTTTTTTTGAGTTTTTTTCTTCTACCAAAATTTCGCGATTTTTTCTTTCTCAAATTTAACTTATCAAGTACCTCCTTTTCTTATGTTTAAACGGATGTCCATTAAAAAAAATAAAAATCAAGAAATTCTCGCATCTTTTTGATCTTCTCGTGTCGTGGTAATGAAGTTTAAGAATGTCTGACGATTGGGTTATAACACCGCCTTGTTCACCGGTGCTCGGTAGAAAAAGCTCCGAAAGTAGTAACTTTCGGAATATCCACGATAAAAATCATGTTTCTGTTATATGTAAGTTATATCAACTTATTCTATACTAATACTCGTAACCATTTCTTCATCGATATTTGGAATTTTTATAGGTGATTGGGATACAAGAATGTTCACCTGCAAAGGTGAACTATCAGAAAACAGTGATATATTTCATGAGAATGGTTATGTGAGAAAGAACGATTTACAAATACTCGATCAGGACTATTCGAATGCGGTGGTTTTCGAAGATAATTTCGGCTCAATAAATTTATTCGGATTAAAATTTGATAAAGGATCAGCTTTGTTCAAAGAAACAGAAGAGGTGTTTCGTTTAGCTAAGTAAGTCTTGATTTGAATGTATGCTGTGTTGAAATGAGTTTTGAGTTTAATTTTATTCTTAGGACATCATTCATGCAATTGGATTCTGCATCGAGGATGGGTGTGAATAGTTTGGGAATGAATGTGACTAATCGAAGAACGCCAAGTTATGCAAAATTTAGAGAAGATATAGTCAATTTTTTAATATACGTACGGAACTATGTACAAAGGTAAATATAGATCCTCAAACTACGCAAACAATTGTACTATTGTCAGAGTTTCATTTCTAATTTCTCATTCATCCTTTTAGAATATGCTTATGCAATAAATACCGATGGCTAGCCGAGTCTCTATTTCCAAAACTATACGAAGAACTGGCATCATTTCGATTATTATGTGGACCCATCACTAATATTCCAGATTACGTTATAAATTATTCAGCTTCTTCATCTGGTAATAAAGTAAGTAATAGCATTCTCTTAATTGAATCTACGAATTCAAAATTCTAATCTCTTCTCATTCAACAGTCTTCTCAAGCATCGTATTACCTATTCCACTGCCAGCTTGATATCAGATGGCTTCATATAACTCTCCTTTATCAACTGATTTCGTTCAAGCAACGTTTCAAAAATGAGAGCCAAGAAGCAGAGAGCCAGTATTACCACCAAGAAATACTGACTTTCGAAACATTGGATAATAATTTATTAATGGGGATCTCTGATTTAATAATAATAGCGCTGAAACGATTTCAAACCCTACAAATAAACGACTTATGCGTCAAACCATTTTTCACTTGTACGTGTATTCGAGAACTTTGGAAACTTATGCAATACTCGTCCGACAAATTGCATAGTAAAGGAGAATCTATGGTGAGTGTTTGGTCGCTACATCGACCGATAAATTTACGTATGTATGACGATTAATTCGAGTTTTTGTTGTAGTCCTTTTGGATGTTAGTGAATCGTATATGTGACGATATTTTGAACCCGAATAATAATCCAGAACCTAGGAACTGTTCTTTATTGAGTATCCCTCGTAATTACATTTGTTCAAATTCCACTTCTTTTCTTCTTTGGTTATTGAAAGATTTGGGAAAGTTGTACAAGATTGATAAATCGGTAAGTTAATTTTTTTGCGTTAATCGTTCAATTTGTTGTTTGATAAATTGGTTGATATATTTTACAGGAACCCAAGAGCAATTATCAACTATTGGAGACTGTTTTGAAATCCTGTGTTAATGCGGATATACCAGAATCACAAATGAGAATATATCTAACTTTAATTGAAAGTATAATGAAACTTGAATGGGAAATGAGAACCGAACCATTGATCTTGCTATGGGAATACTTTCATAAGAAACTCAATTTACAATTTTTCGTACCTGGTGGTAACATCGGTGGCTTAGCAGTAATCAGGTAAAATATTAATCATTTGTTGCTCTTTCACTTATTGTTTTTATATAATAATATACTTTTCTGTTTAGCAAAAGTGCTCTTGGTTTATTGAACCAGATGAACACAAGACTCGATGCTGCAAAACCTGAACGAAATACTGACAGTTTTCATTTATTTCTTCGATTATTAGGTATTGTGAAGAATTTTTCGAAATGTACTCATATTTTCAATTTTCATATTATTATTTGTTTAATAGGACGTAGTCTTCGTAAATGGCAAGAAACACCTAGGTTTTGGAATCAACTGAAAGGGCGAATTTATTCAAAATTTTCGGCCGCTAAATTAGCTACATTGAATGAAACCGGATTGTATCACTTTATAGCTTTATTTCTAACTCTAGCTATAACTGCCGATTTACAAGAAGTGGTTCGTAAACTGCACCGAATGTATTCTCAAAATAACGAAAATTTTATCGTCTTATTTTATTACTACAATTGTTATTTATTTTTTTGCAGAGCAACAAATTACAATCTCTACTGAAATTGTTACCAATCCAAGATTTAGATCACAAGCGCCTACAGTTAGTTTGGAAAGTTCATATATCTTTGGTCCTCCTGTTCGCCGAACGAAACCAAGATATCAGCGGTATTTCGAATACTTTACTCGATATGGTCGAATCAGCTGCTGCACAACACGATTGTATCAATTTGATGAGAATTTTCTCCGAAGGTTTCCAAGACCTTATCGACTGTACGAATAATTTAGAACTGGGTCAATATATTTTTATTGGTGAGTTGAAATCGTGTTGAAAAAAAAAATCCGTTTCAATTAATTTACCCAACTTTAACCATTATATTTATCCGTGTTTAGGAACTTGGATTCCACAATATTTGGTCATCTGTGGAGAATCAGATGCTAGTCGTTTACTTGACTCTTTGCTTTCGTTGATTAACAAACTCAATTCTTTATTATCAGTACAATTACCGGTCAGTCAAGGTAAATTATTGATTTATTATAGTTTTTTTATGAATTATTACCAAAACCAGACTAATTGTTCATTACCTTATTAGATAATCAGTTACTACTGATGCATAACGAATTATGGGAACACTTAATTCCATATTTGAAAAAAGACTGCTGCAGTTCATCAGCTCCTTATCAAGTGGCTGATATTGCAGCCATGTTGACAACTATATCGCTAAGATCGTGTTTTTCTTCGGCCACAAGAACCAAATCTGTTGAATTTTTCACTTATATGATCACTTGTGATACGATCGACATAAGGTAAGCGTATGTACCGTTAAAGATTACAAACTGAAAATTGGAATTTCCGAGCCCTTAAATAATTTTGAATTATATTTCCAGATTGTTGTGTCGTTACCTCGGTCAAACATCACGTAATAACTACTTGCACCATTCTTTGAATAATAATAGCATTATATTAATCAAGGTAATACATTTTTTTTCTTATTTTATTTTAAAATGAACGCGGTCGGCAATTTGGAATTTTCTAAGATATAGCCCGATTTTTTTCGAAAGAATGATGGGTTAAAATTTTTTGAGTTGAATGTGAGAACCACCCTTCTCCCTCTCAAAGAAATGAAAAAAAATCAAAAAGTCTTTTTAGCTCCAAAAAATTGAAAAAAAAAACACATTTCAAAAAATATTCCAAAAAATTATTAGATTTTATTTCTCAAAAAAAGAACCAAAAATTGAAAAACTCGACTTTTTAATGCACAAAAAACTTGAGAAATTTTCTCGTTCAAAAACTTGTGAATTTTTTTTACTCCAAAATGAATAAAAAAATCTTTAGTCTCCAAAAAATAAAAAAAATATTTTTTTAAAAATTAGAA
>FIZV01054850.1:0-12060 GCA_900050545.1 Trionymus perrisii | reverse complement strand
TCAATTTTCTAGCCATCGTTGGCATAGTTATCTGAAAGAACAAGGTATTCAAGTCCGACATACCTCGAGGTATACCGCAAATAGTAATCCCGCAGAGAGAATTATGTCGTTGATTGGTAGTTCCCTTCGTAAGTATATTTCTCATCGTCAAGGTAAATGGCCGAGTCTTTTACCTGATATCGAAAAAAAGATAAATTTTACCGAAAGTTCGGTAACTGGTTGTATACCTTACGAATTAGTATATAATCGGCTAGTTCCGGATAAACTCGTAGATATTATTAAACCGCAGAGAAGTCTCGATCCAAAGTTGGTAGAGAAAGCTCGTTGTCGTACCAAAGAACAAGTTGAAAAACGCGTCGCGTATTCGAATCGTAAACCGCTAACTGTTCTCAAGCCAGGAGAACTCGTCTTCGTTAGAAGTAGAATTGTCTCGAGTAAGGACAAAGGTATTTCGTCGAAAATTTCCGATCAATGGAAAGGTCCGTACCAGGTTCGGAACATGATCTATCCGAATACTTACGAATTAATTAGGACGAATAATAGTGACGAAATTATTCGCGAAAATATAAAGCATTTAAAAAGATTTAAAAAATCTACGTCTCCTCTAGCTACTGTGTAATATGTTCTCGTACATTTTTTATTTTTTTTGCACGATTCGCTAATATATGTATTTCGAGTTTTTCAGCGAATTCGTTATTTCTGTCGCTGGTCGTTGGAGAGCTGGGTATTCGTAATGATTCGCCGTTCCTGATCCATTCGTCGCTCGACGCTAATCGTAATCTTCTGCTACGTCGTTTGAATTGCTGAGCCAGAGAGAAAGTTGCCGATTGTTGATATTTTTTCCGATTTAATTTGCAATTGGTAGGTACATCAATTTTCCGATATATTGTAATTTTTTTTCCGCGAAGATTGTCGAAAATTTGCGCCTGGAGCATGTATTTTATTCTTTTGCATGTACGGTACAGTCATTGTTATTGTTCTTACAAGCCGTTGTTATTTTCATTTTTTATAGTTATTTTGTAGTCATTCGCTCAATGGGTGGATTATTTCGAAGTTTAGTTTTCCGAGATGAACTGACGGGAGTCATTTTTTCTTTTGGTTTTTTGTGTCAAAATTTTGTGGTATAATACATATATGACTAAAGTGTCTGTCGGTTTACGTCACTTCGAAAGATTTTATTCTTATCCCTCACCTTTGGTAAGAGATAAGAAGCTTCGAAGTAAGACGCCGGTTGAGCGAGCGAATTTATTCCGTATCTTGTTTTTAGACCAGTTGGTCTACTTTTTTTCCGTTTTGTATGTTTTTGGTTTAATTTAATATACCAGTGAAATGTTTCTTTTTACTTTTGTGTTTTTTATTTATTAAAATATCGTTCGTCGTAAGTAATGCCCTAATGGGTAACTAACTTTTTTAAGGTAGATTCACCTAATATGGCGGATCTAACCTAGATCTCTTTCATACCTATCCGGTCGGTATAATCAATCTAATGATCCTAACCGGATAGTTATTCCTATGTAATCTGATCCTTCCTTATCCTAGCCTATGACCTGTCAATAGGCCTTATCCTTTTCCCCGATATTTGCCCCATAACCCATATAGTCAATTTAATGACTGGGGGCAAATGTCATTCCCCTGTGTAATATTTATTCCCTTGTGTAATTTGTTTAAAAGATTCTCCTAAATTATAGAATAAAATATTTTTCTCTTTATTATTTTTGGTTTTACTATGGGCTGGTCGCCGGGCCTATGCCACACAGACTTTCAAATTGGGGCGCAAAAAGCGCAAATAAGCCTTAGGGCGCACCGGGAAATTTCCCGGTATCCCGTTGGAGCCAGTCCGACGGTGTTCTCAAGTATGGATTTTGGTGGTCGATGTGTCAGTTGCTGAATTAAAAATGCCAAATGGCATGGTGATATATAAACATACCTAATACGTATTATGATGTATTCGTTAAATCAAAATGAAAAATGACCATCAACTTGAAAAAAATATAGGTACTCGGAAATTTTGAGAAACTTTTACTCGACAGTTCCTCATAAATTTTCAATTTACAAAAAAACAAAAATAAAAAAATAGTACCTAATCAACATTTTTAGAAATTTTACTGTACTACTGTTTTGAATTTAAAAAAATTATTTAAAATTTTCTCTAAAATTTTTTAATAAATTTTTTTGAAAATTCCAACTTGAAATTTTTGGAACTGTTTTATTTGAACCCGTTGAAAAATTTACTTCAAAGTCCTTTTCAGTTTTTAATCATTTGAAAAAAAATTACTTCAAAAAATTGTGAAAAATTCCAAGAAATTTTTATGCAAATGTTTTTGGAAATTTTTTCTAAAATTTTTGCAACTGTGTTTGCTTGAAAATTTTTTCCAAGTGAAAAAATGGTTTTTATTAAAAATGTTTGCTCACTTTTTTCAAACAGTTCTATATTGATTGCTTAGATGCAGGACCTCGTAGCCCACAAAAGTTAAATTTTACAGGAGAAGCAAAAAATGTTTCACGAGAGCAAAAGTTTAAAAGAATAAAACGTTATTAAAAATTATTTATTTGAATTTTTTTTTTCCTTTTTTTTTATCAAACACAGGTCAGGTTATCATCATATTAGTGATGTGATGGCGATGTGGATTACGTGGTTATTCCAAACAGTTGTCTAATACTGGGATATGTGTTGTTGCCTAAATGGGAATATCTCAAATGAAAAATGGTTTTGACTCAAAAATTTTGCACAACTGTGAAGAAGTACCTAAGCTCAGAAACTGCAAAAAACTTATTTTTTGAAAAATTGTGCGTACGAGGTCCTGCATCTAAGCAGTCGATATTCAGAATTTTTAAGAAATTTTTGCTCGACGTTTTCTCAGATTTCTAAGAAAATTTACTTTACTTACTTGATTTTCAAAATTTTAAATCGAAAAATTAAACATTTTTACTTGAAACGTTCTTGGGAATTTTTTCTTCATTTTTTCAAAACAAATTTCTACTTAAATCTGGACCCCCTCCCACAAAAAAAGAGAAATGCGGTCCAGGTGAGAATTGACTCATTCTCACCCCTTCCCCCGCACGGACCTGGTCATTGAAGATACTTTGATTTTGTAAATCGATATTCTTCGAACTATCGGTTGTCGTTTTGAATCCGTAGTTTGACGCTCGAAAAAAAAAGAAGTGTGGCATTTCGAATACATAAATACATAATACATATTTTGGGATTCGATATTTAATGCAATTCATATCACCTTTCAAGACATTTTGAAGTGGTCCATAATCCAAAGTACAAACAATAAATGACGTTGCCGAGGATTCGTTAGAATAATCGTATAAATTACGCATACCTACTCGAAATCCTAGCAGGTATTGTGTTCCAAGGGGAGACGTCGCACGGCGTCACAAAACTGTCGAAAATTTTCCGCGATTTCATCGTGCATGTAGGTAGTTAATGTTATAGGTAAGGTGCATGGGAGGGAGCGGTATATGCTACATTTGGTAGGTGGCGGCTGCGGCATGGCACGAGTGTGTTTATTCTTCTCATTGTCGCACCTCTCAGAATACATAGAATCTCTTTAACATATTCATGTTTTGACGTCAGTAAGTAGTATTAATTATCGTCGGTACGCTAATACTTACAGCGGCGACCAAGCCGCACCAAGTGGAGCCAGTACACGTGCAAGTTCTCGTATCGAATCATAAGGTATAAAGCGTCAGCGACGCTGACGTGGTGCCTAGAGCCCAGCCAAGGTTCATAAGGCGACGCGACGAATTAAAAAAAAATCTTTTTGTAAATTTAATTTCGTTTTTTTTTTGTTTTTGTTTTTTTTACTTTTTTAAACTTGTGTAGGAGGATTAATTTCAAGGTAGAGAGTGGATTTCTTGAAAGTATCGAAGCGACGGATATTCTCTTTGGGTTTGGCAAAGAATGGGAATTGCGGAATATTCGATTAGTTTTAAATTATAATCTGTTATTTTTTCGCATCTGCGAATTTATAAATTTATAATACGTTTTTGTTCGCAGAATTGATCGGATGAGATGCCGAGATGCGGTTGCTGCCTATAGATGGGAGTCTGCTCGTTGCTTATCGTTTTCTTAGTAACATGTGGTCGCCCGGTCACCTGGTCACAGAAGAGCTGCAGATATTATGAACCGGAGAATTTCTTTAAGAAAGAAAATTACGTAAGTATACGGATATAGTATACAATATATTCGTTTCATTTTATTTATATAAGCGCGAAAGTTGGGAAAATTGTGATTTAAAAAAATAGCCTCCGCAAAAAAATGGTACAATTTGAGAAGCCTTAAGGCTGCGTTCAGAGTGAACGCCGAAGCCGAAGCTGAAGCCGAAACGGCAACCAAAGCTGGTTTAGCGTAGCCAAAATAAATGGCTGTTGTTTCATATTTTCTTCAATTTGATATAAATAAATGGAATAGAGAAGTCCTTCTCAAATTGGAAATTATTTTGTAAACAATATAGAAAATTAGAAAAATATCGGAAATCTATGTAATAAAACACTTCTTCATTCAATTACCTACATAATCTTACACTTGTGTTTTATTTAAAAATCAATAAATACTTAACAATAAATTCTACCTTCTGAAAAATAAAAATGAAAAAATTAATTTTGTTATTCTTTTTTAAAAGGTACCTACACTACCTACCATACCGCGGGTACATAACTAATAACTATACCTATTTTTATTTTTTTATTTTTATTCATGGAAAATACACAAAGAAATTTTAAATGAAAATAAAATGAATTCAGAAATGTTGAAAGATGCGGCGTAATAATCCCACTTCGGGATATCAAGTGACGCGATATACTAGGTACCTAGTACCTACTAAGTATTTTTTTCTCGAGCGTCGACTTTATTAAGCTTCATAACTTTTTGCCAAGTCAGAGACATGAGCTGAAAATTGAAATTCACACGACTGGAAAGATGATGAAAAATCCTACAAGATGGTTGGGGAAAAAATAAGGATCCACGACTTTGTTTTCGAGCTATGGGCTCAAACATTTCATAAGAAACTCAAAAATTGACTACGCAATTCCACATCATACTTTTACCTCTTTAATTTTTTAGCGGTTCTTCGAATAAAAATAATTTTTACATCATAAGAAAGAGGACAAAATTTCTTATAAGAGCGTTGAAAGAGATTACTGTGCTGCCGAGATCAATTTTTCAAGATAATTCCAAAAAAATCTTGGTATATTACTTTACATCATTATGTAGTATCCTAAAACAGCCAAACCCTACAAATCCACCTGAAAAATGTTAGTTTATTGGTAAAGATAATTTATTCCACATCAGAAGGCTTTCATTAATATTTTTTAGGTTTGCATTAATCAGAAGATCTAATTAATAAAGTATTTAAGCATTTAAGCTGCGTACACTACCCCTAATTTTTTGTTGCTCATTTCCATTCCAAAAAAATTGTAACAAATGATAAAAACTCAACTATTGTTCAAAAAATGTGACGGGTATCTATAAAAGTGTTTCATAAACAAAATAAAAAAACAACCAAAAAAAAAACATCAGTTTATTGCAATGTGAAGTATGATGCGAGAGCAGAAGATGAAGATGAAATTTAAAAAGAGGTTTATTTTTCGGCTACGCGTGTTGTCACAAGTGCGGGGAATTTTTTTTAGAAAAAATGCTAAAATTCAGTATTATACTTAGGTACCTACCTTTCTTTGAGAAAAAAAAGTATATGCGAGTAAGTTTTCCACGAAAAAAAAAAAAAAAAAAAAAATAGGTAGTTATGTACCAGATATGGTAGGTACCTTTTGAAAAAAAAAAAAAAAATTAGTAATTTTTTCATTTTTGTTTTTCAGAAGGTAGAATCTTTTGTTATTCATTGTTTTTTAAATAGAACACAAGTGAAAAATTATGTAATTGAATAAAGAAGTGTTTTATTACATAGCTTTCCAATATTTTTCTAATTCTCTATGTTGTTGACAAAATAATTTCCAATTTGAGAAGGACTTCTCTATTCCTTTTAAGTACCTATATGAAATTGAAGAAAATATGAAACAGCAGCCATTCATTTTCGCTAAGCTAAACCAGCTTTGGGTTCCGTTTCAGCTTCAGCTTCGGCTTCTGCGTTCACTCTGAACGCATCCTTATTCGACGAAAAATTGTGTAAAATTTTTAACGAGATAGATTAGGTCGAGTAGTACGAGTATTTTACGTCGCACCTGCTACTTGGACGGTTTTATGCTAACTTGATGCAGAAAATTCACGGTTGATAAGACGAAATGCGATATACGTGCGAATGTCCTCAACAGCATCGGCAGTACCTTGGTGGCCATTAAATTTAAGCTCTGTTGAGACTGGCAAAGAAAAATGTAAACGTCTCGACGTATGTTGACGCTCCAGTACCAAGGAGTTGAATAAACGGCAAATGATACTTCGCTCACCTGTGGAAAAAATTAGCAATTTGAGAAGCGATTAGTCAATACACGAGGAGGAGATTAGGTTCATTGAAAAAGATACCGAATCCTCCATCACTTCTCCAATCCAACAGAATGTCAAGGTTGGGTAAGCTACGGCCAGCATGTTCGAGATTCCTTTTATTTTCACAGCGTAAGGTAGATTTTCCTGCGAATGGTACTTCGATGATTTGATTAATCGATCTTACACCGCACTAGCATAAATGACAGTATTTACTAAATTTAATGGGTGCCACCTTTGTGTGTGTGTGATGATGCTGCAACCCCGAATACATTTGCACCAGAGTATCAAAGCTCAATCACTCGGTGGTCAACGCTAATTCAAGCCAACCAGTTTTCGTCCATTTAAGAACGGGCCATTCGTGGTTAACATATCAATGCACCTCTCCCTTCTCCTTAAAACACGCCGGATTATTCACCAAAGTACTGTAACTAACCGATAACATCGCAAATTTTTGGAGGGAAAAAAATAATTTTCTGGAGGAAAAAATCTGAATTATTTGGAGAAAAATCTGAATTATTTTAGAGAAAATGACAAATTTCATTTTTTGGAGAAATAAACTAATTTTCTGGAGAAAACCCTCAATTTTTTGGAGAAAAACCCTTAATTTTTTGGCGAAAAATCTCAAGTAGGTACCTAATTACCTACCTATTTTAGAAAAATTAAAAAAGCTCATTTTTTGGAAAAAAAGAGCTCAATTTTTATTTGGGAAAAAATTTCGATTTTCTGGAGAAAAAATCTCATTTTTTTGGAGAACAAAAGTCCAATCTTTTGGAGAAAAACTTCTCAATTATCTGGAGAAAAAATTTCAATTATTTTAGAGAAAAAAATCTCAATTAATTTGAAGAAAACAAAAAATCTCGTTTTTCTGAGGAAAAATATTCTCAATTTCTTGATGAAAAATCTCAATTTTCTGAAAAAAAATGAAAATTTTTCTAGAAAAAAAAATCTTAATTTTTTGGAGAAAAAATTTCAATTAGATATTTCAGAGAATGTAAAAAATCTTATTTTTTGAGAAGAAAATTTTCATGGAGAAAAATTGCAATCTTTTTGAGAAAACAAAACATTCATTTTTTGGAGTAAAATATTCTCAATTTTTTAAAGAAAAAAGTCGAAATTTTTGATGAAAACCCCTCAATTTTCTGGAGAAAAATTCTCAACTTTTTGGAGAACATCCAGCGTAGCAACGTCGATAAGTTAAAAAAATTGCTAAGCCAAGAAAATTCCGAAAATTCACGCGAAGTGGAAAAGAAAAAATGGAGGGGAAAGTAATCCATTTCGGGTCCCAAATGGCCCCCAATTGGACTATCGAAAAAATATTTCAGTACAACCACCTACAAAAATTAGAAACATTTCCACAAAAGTTCACGAAATCCTGTATAGTCGTTTGGTCCTGATGCTGTTACAAAAAAATATAATTTCCATTTATTAAGTAGAGAAGAGATATGGCACGTTCAAAAAAAAAATCCATCTTTTTGACATTTTCATGTCTTTGCTTTGGCACACAACCGAAAAAAACGTTATGTAACGAAAAACTGTAACGAAAAACTGTAACGAAAACCTGTAACGAAAAACCGTCATGCTGACTTTTAGTTCTTTTTCTGATACCTCAAAGTTTAATACGTCCCGTTGTACCTAAATAAAAGTAACGTATTCAAATCGATTTCAATGACGTCCGTCATGATTCGATATCCTTGAATCCTCCTGAGAAAAAACATTTACCATTACGAACTACGATTTAACATTTAAAGGACACAATACCTTATCCGTACCTACTTTAATTTTTCCACTATTTCGTTCCACCATACCCAGTAGGTAGATAGGGAACCCCTCCGGAATAACATGACGCTTAGTTACAAGCACTTCCTTAAAGTTTGACGAGTTTAATGTTCCTGCGGTGGTTCTCTACGGTAACGTTATCACTTTACTTCAGTAACTTCGCGGGCATAAAACGTCATCACCGTACAAGTTCGAAAACTCGGCTAGAGTAAAATATACTTATCCGGCGTTTTGATTTTTCAAACTTACTAACTGCAGAATTTCAGAAACAAGCGGTTATTTACATTCAACGCATCAAATATTTTTAGCCATATTTCCTTGCGTACATCGGAAATTATGTATTTATTATCAATTTTTTTTTTTCAATATTTGCTCTAATCTGTAACGAAACTTATCACGATCTTGCGTCTAAATTTACATACCTATGGCGCCGTTTATTTTCAAAATAACGGCAATGATAGATTTTACAATTTCTCTTCGTTGTTTTCTGGCATTTTTCTAAATAAAATATAGTTATTTTTTCCCCGGTTCAAAAAAAAAATACCGAGAATTATGAAGATAAAGATCAATTGAATGATGAATTCAAAATTTTTTTCAAACATCTGTTCAGAGTAACAGTTATAATCTTTTTTTTTTTGTCGTCGTCCAATAAACAAAGCCTCGAATCATAAACCTACGAGTATTCATACATATAACTACCTACAATAAACTGTCAATTTTTGACATTGGTTGTATAAAATGATATGAAAATAGGTAGTAGGTATCTACCCATTTACAAATACAATTATTAAATAGTGAACATTACTAATAGTTTGGAATTTTAATTAACGTCAATCAAATTTGTCTGGTGAATATGAAATAATAGTATCATTCTATTCGAATTTCATAACGTGTTAATTTACGTAGATACACATAATATGTATTTTTCACTTTGATGATGAAAAACATACGTAAAAATAGCTAATTTCGTGATTTCTTCAAAGTGAAAATGAAATCGGGTAATATTATGCGATTATAGGTAGGTACCTACTTACTTGGTAGGTAATCAAAAATATGTCAAAAGTAAGTAATTGGTACGACAAGAACAAATGTGCATTATTTGTTCGAGTGAAAAAAGTTCATCAAAAATTTCAAAGAAAAAATATGTTCTACAATTCAAAAATCCCATCAAAAAGTTTTTTTTTCGTAAAATATTCCCTTAATTTAAAAAAACAAACAAACAAAACAAAATTGTACCAAAAAATGTACAAACATTTTTTTGGTACCCATAAAAATTCTCTTAGAAAAGATCTATCAGAAAGGAAGTATTTTTGGAAAAAAATTCTACAAATAAAATACTTACTTTCAAAAATGTGACTCTAGGTATGGCACTAGCAATTTAAAAATTCAATACCTACCCTACCTCTATCAAAAATTATAAGAAGTATACTATCTTCTTACAAAAAATCTCTAGAAAAAATAAATTCTGAGAAAATATTTCAAAATTCTTTCAGAGTGTTTGAAAAATTTTTTTTTTAATTTGAATGACTTTTAGACATTTTTTTCCGACATTTTAGCGGATAGACATTTTGTCAGACATTCTGAAATTTATAAACTAAAAAAATATTGAATTACTTTTTTGTCAGCCTTTTAAAAAATTTTGATTTTTAGATATTTTATAAGACACTTCAGCGGAAAGACGGGGAGAAAAAGAGAGGAAGGGCGGAATAAGGGTGATATTTAAAAAAAATGTCTTTTAGATATTTTTTCAGACATATTCTGAAACTTAAACATTTTTTTTTAATTTGAAATGTCTTTAAGGCATTTTGTCAGACATTACATGAAAATGCTCTTCCATCATTTTAGACT
This sequence comes from Trionymus perrisii, assembly GCA_900050545.1. Taxonomy (NCBI): domain Eukaryota; kingdom Metazoa; phylum Arthropoda; class Insecta; order Hemiptera; family Pseudococcidae; genus Trionymus; species Trionymus perrisii. The sequence continues at coordinate 1,991 of FIZV01054850.1, read as the reverse complement.
GGTCTGCAACATTTTTTTTTTAATTCTGTAAAAAACATTTCTTCAACTTTTTTGAAATGTCCTATCTAAAATGATTTTTACTAAAATAAAAACCATTTTTTATCAAAAAAATTTGAAATCATAGAATTAAAAAAAAAATCAATTAAGTAAAAAAAAATGTTTTTGAAAAATAATTGGGAAAAGATTCAGCTATTCTTTCAAAGAAATAATTTTAAAATATTTTTTGATGGATGCAAAAAATTCTCTTTGTTGAAAAATCGTGGACTCGTAGTATGGGTATTTTTCAACCGTTCCTCAAAAAAATTTTAAAAAACTATCCGAAAATTAAAAAAAAAAATCTTTTACCCAGTAAGTATTTTGGGGATAGGTTTGGAGGTAGGTAATCCTTTTTTTTTTTTTTTAAATTTAAAATTCTTTTGAAGATAATAATTTAAAATCCTCCCTAATAATGAGGGTTCATTCCTCTTCTTCGCGAAACACTCCTAAATTTACATGAGTAAATTATGCAAAAGAAACACCTGTGTAAGTACCTATTTATAGGGAAATACGCAGAAATGCATTTATAACTTTCACATAGTATGAGATCGATATGCTACAAAATGCAAAGAAATCGAAGAAATTAAACCGTATGTTTAGATTCATCAAAAAATATAGGCTCGCGTACAAATCCCAGTGATTATTTTCAAATACAGGGGTATCTACTATGAGAAAAATAGCTCATATTTTAATTTTTCCAATAAGAAAAATCAATTACCACCACACAACTTACTTAGGCAAAGATATTAACGTAGGTACCTAACTATCCAATGTACAACTTTTGCAATAAAAAAATCTCACAAACTTCCACGGAAAAAAATAGACGCAGGCACTTTTCGTCGGACAGTAAAATTATAAAAAAAATTCAGCTAAATTATAATATTTATTGGGAAACTCTGACTTCGGCGGCGATTTTATTCAACGAAAAAGAGCGACCGTTTAATTTTAATATTTTCTGTAAAGTATGTTAATTTCTCGATATTTTGAATTTAGCTCGACTGATTTATTAGTTGGAAAAAGTAGGACACAATCTCCATTTTTTAAACTGCATTTTCTATATTCTCTCCAAATGAGATTTAAGTATGAAATGTCTCGCTGAACGAAAAGATTTTTCCAGCTCTTACTTCGGATACGACTTCATAAAGTAACTTGGTCAGCGTGCGGCATACACGTATGAAATTGTTTATGTCCAGAACATGAACTACAACAGTACAACTACACTACATTCGTATGTACATATAGCTCGTCCGATATAATATGGAAATTCAATTCACTTTGGATAACAAAAAGATACAGCTTTCCTGTTCATGTAAATCCTGTTTATGCATGAAAAAAAAATACCACTCGCAAGAAGAAAAAGTGAATAAATTATTAATGAAAAATACATCGTACAAGACTGTGTAAAGTTATCTAGTACCTATTTTAGATATTAACATGAAACGCGCGGAAAAGCCAGAAAAATATTTATGAGCAGCGAAATCTCTTTCGATAGGATAAAAGTTGAAATTAATTTTACTTTTTAAAGATGTTGCGGCAAGTTCTACCTATTTGAGTGTATCAAAGACATCTTTGATGTCAATTGTCAACTATAAAACTACCTACAAAAATACTTTGGACACCGAACTAACGCTTTGTTCACGTCTAGAATCACAGATACGTATTCTTCCTAACAAAATGTTACGAACTTGCAGTTACATAGATGCAAAAGTTCGCATAGCAAGATAAAGGCTGTCTCGTTGATCAACAATATGCAAACTTCGTTTATCTACAACTTGTAATCATATATCAATACGTGGTAAAACTTATATTATTTTGCCATTTAATTTCTCTAGATTCGTATCCTTGATTTATATTCAAAATACAACCATAACAAGCACCAGTAAGTAGTATAAGTATTCTTTGCAGTATGAGTGAAAGAAGGGGGGGGATGCGCCCACAAGTGGTGATCAATCGTA
>FIZV01054841.1:0-11804 GCA_900050545.1 Trionymus perrisii | reverse complement strand
TTCTACACGGAAGTCGATGATGACATGAAGAAAGAAAAAAGTCGGTTCGTTTTGTAACGTATTACGTAGGCGATTTTTTTTTTTTTTTTGATTCGTTCGTCTGCACTTGGAACTGGATCGAGCTAAACTATGAAAATCGACAAAAATCTCTCAAATGCGCATTGTACAAATTATTATCAGTTCGAAGTGTAGTCCGAAATCCAATATGTAGATATAACGTAACAGTAACTATTAGATGCTCCAAAGTTCTAATGCAGCGCGTACCAAAATCTAGGTGGCGGATTAGAAGAGGAGGGAGAATACGTCGAAGTTGTCGAGTTGTCTTTGGAAGAAGCGCAGAATATATGCGAAGAAACCGCAACTCTGAATAATTATTGCGGCTTTATTTACGGTCTGCTGTGGTTTCTTCATAATAAGAACACGGGCGCGCATCCACGTGCGATGCGAACGACACCGATAACGGTATGGCATCAGCAGCGCTAATCAACTGCGCGAGTTATTCCTTCATATTTCTACTAAGTGGGCTCATTTCGTAAAATTTCCAGCAAATGGTCCCATCCGATGACTAGTCGACGATGGAGCGCGATTTAGAGAAACCATTACGCCGCGCCGCGCAGTAACATTATTCCAAGATAGGTACCTATTTCGATTTGCGTGTTTATCGCGTATACACGCGCGCGTGTCGATTACTGGTTTACCTTTGTGTTTTTTATTTTTGTTTTTCGAGGCATGAAGAAAAAACGTTTCGAGTAGCAGCTAATGTGTAACATAACGGCGATGAAATACCTATACTAAGTATATTTGAATACTACGTATGTACATAGCCACGTATAATTACGTAATGTAAACGAGCAACGTTGAATTCGGACCATTAGATAAATAGTAATAAACACTCGATTCGAATGCGTGAATGAGGCATCATTCGTTACAAAACTGCGAAGCAACCCACGCCACGACCCATTTTAGATTCGTTAACATTAATTTAAGCGCCTTGGTCCACTGTTCTTCGGAGTTGAATTGAATGCTGAAAAAATAAAAAGAATGAATGAATAAATAAATAAATAAATAAACACGCAGTCGCGTCTATTTTTCGGAGCAAGCAGATACCACATGGTCTACTTACGTGATCGAGTACGATTTCCCGGTACCAGAATCTTTGATTTTGCCTTTTTCCATGCGATATGGCAAATTGAAACCAGATTTACCCTTTTCAACTTCTTCTTTGAACTGCTGCAAACAATCTAGAAAAGCGACCATAGCGGAATCGAATTTAGGATTTAAAAGAAATCTGAATCCACCGCTACCGTACAAAGGCAGTTCTTTACGATCGGCCAAAACCTACGCAAACAAGTTGTTCGCCAATTATCGAGGTGAAGCGACGGCGACGCGTCGCAGCGCACAAGACGCTTAAAGAAATCGATACGATAATTTTACCTCGACGTAAGAATGACTGCCGTAAGGTACTAAACGGTATTTCTGAAAGGTAAGATTCGATTTACGAGCTAACGCGACGAGAAGTAAAGTCGTCTGCCCCCAGGCAGCGTTAATCTCGCTCCAGTCTACCGGAGCAGAAGGCAGACGTCCTAAACGGAAATTATTAATGGTGCCAAAATGTCCTTTGTGCCAGATGTGAAATGTTGTATTGAAAACGTTTGTTTTTTTCAACCTATCCAAGTGGTACTGCGCGTAATTCAACTGATATTCCGTACTGAAAAACGAACGAAAAGTACTCGACCGGACCGATTCGCAATGCAAAAACGGCGATGACATCGTTAACCAACCTTCTATATTCGTCTTCCAAACAAAATAAATCGCGACTGTATTTATTATACTGCCTCCAAAAACGATCTTCGTCGTTTTCGATTTGTTCTTTATCTGTTTCCGCTTTAGCAATATCGTCGCTTATGCACCTCTCTTCTTCCTCGCAGGATTTCAGTTCTTCCGATAATCTAGTTTCCTCCTTATACAACTGATCCGATGAAATAAGAATAAATGAAAATCACTATTTGGCAGTCCGATAACAGCCTTATAGGTAGGTAGGTAGGTAGGTACAGTAGGTAGGTATTAAGTGTTTCAAGGATAACGAGTACCTAATGCCTATAATATACTTGATTATATCATATCACATATCGACTGCTTAGATGTAGGACCACCTAACCCACTATTTTTGAAGAAATGAGGTTTTCCAGTTTTTTGGTGGCTTGAGTACTTAGGCAATCAGACTTGATTAGGTGGTCCTGCATCTACGTGAGCATTCGATATGGGGCACTACACACATCCACACTTACTTCCTCCAATTCTCTACTTAGCGCCTGTATATCGTAATCGCCTTCTTTGTTCAATCTAAAAACACGTAATTACCCGAAATTTAGACTGCGGTGTTTGATCGTTTCGCACAACTTACTACGTACTTACTTTTCGAGATACAACTTATAGTGGCGGCAGTCATCTTCGATCATATGAAAATGCTGATCCATAATATCGAGTAAGGCGTCGGTACATTCTTCGCAAAGAGGATGATTTATTTCCGTATTTCCGGATATAATATCAAACAAACCGGAAGCAATCTGAGGAAAATTCCAAAAAGTACTAGTTGCGTCAAATATGAAAAGAGATCGAGTTGTTATTAAAACTATGCGTTAACGGAAGCGAAAAGGTACCACCTTCATATGATAACTTAGATTTGAACCTTCTGCATCTCCTAGAATTGTAAACCCGTTCGAGCCGTTGCCAGAGTCGGTCAGGCTAAAGGCGGGGATGAAATGGTCGAAATTTGAATTCTGAAACTCCAGTTCGACGTCGGGAGGCGAAAATAGTGGCACTGAAATTCGATCGAGAAAAAATATGATGAAAATTACGACACGCTGAAAGCTGGTGAAAAATTCGCACAAAAGAGGAACCCCAACAGATGTAAGCTTACGAGATAATTCGGCGATTCTGTGTTCACCTACGTTACTGAATGTCGGATCTAAACATAAAGGCTGCAAACAACGTTGACAAACAAAGCTGATGTACACGTTATTTTCCATTTTCATTATCGTTGGACCGATACAATGCACTGTGCTATTTCGCTACCTAAAGATACAAACAAAATACCAATTAGAATACTCCATATCAAACGGTGTGTAGTGTGTACGGAATGCACCGACTGCGACTCACTCAGCGTACGATATACGCGCCATTAGGTTGTACTTAGACTTACATTTCATATCAGAACTTGCAACACTTACCTGACGGAAGTGAAAAATTAGACAAACATCACCCATACGTCGAATTGTTGCACTGCATTTTACTTACGTATACATATTATTATACACATACCTACATCAGCGTATGTAATTAAGACGTAATAATTTTTTATGATAGTTCCTTACTGGGATGGTGTTTTACATTATTAGTATTACACAATAAACAGTCGAGTATAATTGCAACTTTTCAAACCCTTTATTTCAAACTTTATTATAAAAGGCAAAGAGTGATGTCAAGAGCGACGTACAGGCGTATCACATTATATAAATTATCAAGTTATGAAAAATTAAAGAAAGATTTCTAAATTTAAAAAAATTTAATTATCCTTATCATTAGTGTTTGTTATCACTCATCATTTGTAGGTAACCGTGTAACGGTGTAACTAAGGTGTGTAACCGTAGGAGTACATATCATGAGGAGTATGTAGGAATCATGTAGGAATGTAGGATCAAGGATGTAAACAAAATGAAAAACTGAAACTGAAACCAACATCTTTTCACTTTTTCCAAAACAAAAGTGACAAAACGTAAATTTTTTCCAAGATTGATTTTTAATTAATAATTTTTCTCATTTATTTTTTTGTAGCTTTTGAGTAATTTTGAGCCTTTCTTTCCTTTTGTAGCAGGGGTCGAGGATGAATGGCTGAACGTTCCATTCTTTTTTTCTATTTCTCTTCTTTTCAAAGGAATAGATACACTGTGAAAATATGAATGAAAAAAATAGTATGAAAATAGGTACGTAATAACTTTTTAATTTGTTCTCTTGTTGTATCAGAAATCAGAAGTTCAGAAGCATTGATTCATTGATTGGTGCCTGTTGCACTTCGCAAGTTTGCCGAAAGGAAAGAACATGAAACAAAAATGAAAAGTGAAGCAAAAAAATGAATTATTTTCACTTTTTCAGGAACCCCAAGGGAACCCCGAAGGTATAGGTATTGCAAAATTGGCTTGTTAAAATCGTTCATAAACGTAAACGTAAAAAATCAATCAAAAATACAAAATACAACTGCAATCAAGTCAATGGGGGTCCAAGTTTGTATACATAAAATAAATCAACAATAATATTCAACTAAAACAGCGTACACGATTATTTTGTACAAGATAGTATTATGTTACGTACATATAAGTACAGATACGAGTATATGTGGAGACTTGATAGAGACATGGCGGTACCGGTGCGACTAATTCGTTATCATTTATCATCATCGTAACGCTGTCCCGGATATTTTTCATATTCTTTACCATAATCGGGATATAGCGAACGGTAGTTGGATTGCTTAGAGGACGAGTACGATTTCGTACGCTCTGATTCGGTAGTTTTGTTAGCGTTCTGTTTTTTCATTTGCGAAATTGCTAAATTTCTAATTATTTCTTCTTCGGTTGGAGGATTTTCTCGTCGACGCCTCAACCAAGCTATCCATTCTGGAGGCAATTGTTGGTCCAGTTCTCCTGTTTTGCATTCAAACCATCTACTTGGTCTAGATCGACCGCCACGGGGATCCGGCGGCAGCTCGTAATATTTATTACCCAAGTAATCTTCTCCTTTAAATTTGCCGAGTAACCTTTCGGGTTTCACCTTGAAAGATTTAATAAACGAATTCCATATTGTACTGAACAGGTTGCGCGTAGACATTGCAAAAAGCAAGGCGGCGACTATTACGTGTGTAGTTCAAAGTGACTTTAAAACACGAATTTTTATACCGCACATTTTCAAGTTACTTTCTCGCTGGTTTCGTCGTCAGTTCTCCGTTCCGACTTATTCGATAAATTTCCAAATGTTCGGTCACAAAAATAGTTGCTACTTGGTTTTGTACTTTTGTTAATAAAATCGAAATTTTACCAAGGCAATTCCATTATCACTAAACTTTTTCAACATCTAGGTACCAGCCTCTTATCAGCATTAAACAACCACCAAACCGACCAAACATAAACAACAACCAGCAGTGTGCCATGCCAACCAACACGGCAACACCACAGCACGCATACAGCCGCTCACGCATCTTCGTCTAGCTTCGTGCTGTCTCATGTCTGCTGTTTCGGTTTCCGGTACGTTCTGGATCGTCACATAATTATGTAAATGATATTATCCAGTTCCAGCCAGGGTGGAGCGGGTGGAGTCGACTCATCGGTAGTTTTGGTTTCGTTTCGGTGCGTTTCGGTTACGGTAATCACTAGTGGTCGTGGAAATGGAAAACTCGATTCTGATAGAAAATAGATTCATTTATTTTTTATCAATCGAATGAAAAGGATCAAACCAGATCAAACTGATCCAACGATTATTATTTGATTTTTATTGTGATCATTTGTGATTTCGTGATCATCAGTTTGTTACGTAGTAAGTATTGGCATGTAAACAGGACGTATTCAGTCGTGTGCAACACAGTAAAACACCGTGGTAAAGTAGGGTACACTTCCGAGCTTACCCGAATAGTTATTCATTATTCATTCTACAAAGTCGTATTATGAAATTGTCGAACTGAAATCCAGGCAGATAATCAAGTTGGTGAAGCTACAGGCTATACAGTGCAACACATTACACTTATTATACCTACTTAGATTTCATTTGCGTTCGTGTGGTACGCTACGTACTGGTGCGTAAGTTGCCCTTATCTTAACTGTTGCTGGCTTGAATGGCGTGAATACGCTTTATAATTTTTTAAAGCGTTGCTGTCTTACGGTATACTATCGTTTTTCGTTTATATTTCAATTCCAGCAGTTCCGACTTGTTCGACGTCAGTTCAGCTTCAGGTTGACGGTGTCTGTGGAGTGTGCGCATCGGCAATAGCAACAGATTGGCGAATACGGATAGCGAGTGAGCCTTGATAAATGTACTCGAATCAAGTAACCTTTGGTAATTGGGCGTCAAATGGCCGTACTTGATAGATAGAATGATGTAGTTGGCATCGATTCCGGATTCTCGTTATCGTGAAGAGAATACTATAAAAGATGGGGCGTAAAGCGTGTCGTGTTTCGTTACGCAAAAGAGTTTGCAGGCCGCCGATTATCCGCAGGCGGGACGACGGCACCGTATACGGGAAGAAAAAAGTGACTGCGTCGTCGAATAAGCGAAAGAGCGCGGTGGCGGCAGGCGTAAACAAATCGACCAAGAAAAAAACGCGAAAAAAAATGCGGCCACGACAAAATGGCAAATCGAAACGAGTGCCTAGCAGCGTCGCAGTGACCAACAGCAACGGAGCGCTTTGCCGCGTTTCGGTACCGTCGAAAATGGCTCGAAAAAAAAGACCAGGTGCCGTCGGCGAAAAAGGGGCGACGTGTTCGCGCGATTTCGACTTGGGAGTCGGTGGCGCGGAACAGATGGGAGGCGAAATCGGTTCGGTATGCGAAGCGGCGATTGATACGATTTCGGTGGTTGTGCCTGTGCAAGAGCAGCGACACGCCGACGAAGAACGCGTACCAGATTTAGCGGCAACGACAGCGACAAACGATTTTCCGAAATCGTGGACTGAAGAAATGATAAGATACTATTTCGAGCCGAACGAAAAACGTAAAAGCTTCGATTACGTGAAAATAATGGACAAGATCGAATGTGAGTAGAGCGACAGACATGAACGTGATTGGAGAAGAATTTCTTCGAATTTAGCGTAATTATTCTTTTTTGATTTTCTGCGTAGATAAGGCTTCCGATTGGTGGATTAGTGACGCTGATCGAACGGATAAACGAAAAAAAAGAGAGTTTTTCCAACGCTGCGCCAAGTGCAATCGAAAAGGTCACACCAAAAAAGAGTGCAAAAAACACGCGGTTTGTTACGTGTGCGGTGAATTCAATCACGGCTATTCGGAGTGCCCGAACGCTGTGTGTCTTACCGTAAGCCAACTTTTCGTAACTAACTAACTAACTAACTCACTCTTAACTCGAGTATCTTATTATACGGATAATCGTACGGATGTTGCGAATCTGACCTAATCGTCGTATAATTTGACCGATGCTGGAATGCGCCACTGACCTTGTTTGTTCCGTCATCACGCAGTGTGGAAGAGCGACGAAAAAGTATTGCAACAATTGTCGCCAATGTCGTAAAATACTGAGCAGTCGCGAAACGTGCACGTTGTGCGGACAAATATGGCACGAAGAAACGCTGTGTCCTTCGAATTGGAGAAAATTCTCGGTAAGAATCCGTTTCCGTTTGTACGTATGTAGTTGGTAGCCTGTAATTACATTACGCTTACGCGCCTATCCGCTGCCTGGGTGCCTGCCTGCCTGCCTGCCTTCCTGTACGTCCACTCGCGTTAATGTCGTACTCGTATAGTACGACTAGAATTTTGTCAACGTGACGCGACTCGCACCAAATCTGCCATAAATTGTTACGTCTTACCGCGCACCTGGCACCGTTGATGTCGACTTGTTCTCAAACTTAGCTGCCGACTCAAACTCGAACTTGGTAACTTGCTAAAAAATAAACGATAAGTATACGTAATAAATACCTACGTATTTCCATCCGAGACTAACATACTTATGATAACCGAGTCCAGTGCGGGTGCGGGTGCGGGTGCGGGTGCGGGTTTAAGGATGTCAAGTTCGGGTGGTAACTGTCGTAGTCGGATAATATTAGTCGCCATTTTCACTGGGATGCCGCGAGTATCTGGTCGTATTTAAACTGTGCTCCATTCGCCGGCCGCGGCGCGGCGCACCTTAGGTCGTGACAGCGACATCACCTTTGTTTGGCCCGATCTCGCTACTAGGTGGCTCCTGCCGCGTTCGCATCGCTATAAGCTAAATTAGATACGCGAATCTTATCGGTCGCTAAAAAGTACGTAACTACGTACATAGTACATACGTAGACGTACAATCCGCGTTGCATTTTTTTTCGCACAACCGACGAATGTACGCCCAATTTTTTCACGCTAAACCGAATCGCTCGTTTTCGAAAATTCTACCAAGTTTTTTGCCGCTTTTTCTCATTGGAAAAATCACGCCGGTTGTTTTACACAAGAAACAAGGTACTCGTATTGACCGATTAGCAAGTTGGCGCGAAAATTGTTTTCAAACGGGACCGCAACGCGACGCGACGCGACACGACACCGTACAGCGCGTTATCTCCTGTCGTCGTCTTTACCGATCGACCGATCGATCGATAGATCAACCGTTAGCGTTGATTTTCGTCGTTGTTGTTTCAATTTCATCTTTATCATCATCGACGACGACGACTCGTCGAGTACATACTTATGGGTTAGAAATTAAAAGACGCGATTAACGCTAAGCTACGCTACGCTACGCTACGTTACACCGATACGAATATCCGCCACCGTCCACTAATACTCGTACATACTAATTTTCTTAATGCGCTGTTGCAGATGGTGGCGCGGTCCACTTGCGATTCTGCGATTCGATTAAATTCGAGGAAATGTTGTTATAATTGCGCGCAGCGAGGTCATTTTGGCTTCGAATGTCCGCTCGCATCGCAGTCGGACTATCCACCGGAGAACCCTTTGAAAACGGCGTTCCCCTTGGAAGAGCGACGCTACGTACGCGGCGGTGGCGACGACCTGGACCTGGACGCGGACGTCGAAAGCCATTGCGACCGAGCAAACGAGGCTCGCGCCGTTGGTAATGACAACGTCGACCCGCTCCGAGTTCACGTCATTTTTCTCGCCAAACAAACGTCGGACATGCTGTGCTCCGAAACAGGAAAACGGTTTCTTACCAATTTATCGCGAAACACAAATATCCGCATCGAGTTGTTCCGCGGAAAACGATCTTATATCAAATTATTCGGCGACCTAAAAATCGTCGAGTATTGTAAATGCCAACTTTTAGAATGGCAAAGTCAATAAAACATTTAAACGCGCTTTTTTTTTCCTCGTTCATCCATCGTCCGTCTATCCTACCAACAAATCGCCTCCACTTCTCCTGCCATCCCCCGCCCCGTCCCGCCGCCATGCCCTCCGCTCAGCGCGTCGCTTAGCCGGCGGAATTTTTCTTTTCGTTTCGCCTAGCAAAACGATTACGAGTCGTTAAAGAAGATGTACCCGACCGAATACGAGTAGGTACTCGGTACTTGACGCTTGACAGCGTGTAAAATTACTTGCTACAACCATCTGCTTCGTCGGCAGAGGCAGGTACGGAGTGCTCGCGCGTACAGAATGGCGACGCGACGCGACGCCTGCAACGGCGGCAGTTTTGGCCAGCTGCTATTTAGAACATGTACCTACTCGTATTTCGAAAAAAATGCCATACCGTCGTATCCGATTTTTAACTAGGTAGTCGGATAGTTTTGGATAAAAACAAAAATCAAAGTTGTGCAAAATTTCAAAAAAATTTCATTTCAGTTCTTTCCAAAATACTAAGTATTCAATCAATAAAAAAATCAGATACGAGATTTTGTTTCGAAATACTTTGAAATGCGTGTATTTCAAATTTCATCGTTTTTCGTTCGGTAGATAGAGTAGATGTCTGGATATTTACGATTATTGATTAAAGATTTGCATAACTCTTATGGAAGTTGAGACGGAGCAGGATATACGATGAGAAAAAAACGTGTGTGTAGTGTACTGTGTATGCGGAATGTGCCGTTATCCGTTAACAAAATTTTATCGTATCAACGGGCCTGCTATACCAGATGCGACTAACGTAAGTACCTACTTACAATTAGGCCAGGTCTAGGACACTTGAGGCAATTGGTTAAAATATACCTAGGTAGGTAACTAAACTAGGTACCCGAAATTACTTCTACATATAATCGCAATTGAAAAGATTTCAGAAATTCTTTAGCGGAATGTCATTCGTTTACGCTAGGAAAAACGCTAATTTTCATAGGTACTCGTAGTAGGATAGTTGTTACCTTCTATCTTACTTATAAGGCGCCAGGCGCACACACGGCGCATCTGTGTAGTGTGTACGCTGACGCTACATGCTACATGTACCTACACCTAGTACCTAGACCTACATACGTGCGTAGCAAGAGCTACGTATATTACGTATGTTTATCATATGTACCTAATACCTATTTACGTTGTACTTCGCAACTGCGTCTGCGATTACTCGCCATACTACAAGATGGCAAATTTTAACCGTAGGTTCGTGCGATCCTCGTCTCACGTGGTTTGCGGTAGTCGATCTCCGTGTCGACTTTCGGTCTTGCTCTTGCTCTCCGTGTCGGTGTCGGTGTCGGTACCCAACTACCCATCAACAGCATCTCACACAGTACCGCAACCCACCGCATCGCACGCGAATATGCTATGCCACGACTTTACAGAGATGAAGAATAAAGGTACTTAATACTACTATAGCCTGAGCTGCGCAAGCGAGCGCGCGCGCACAAAAACAGGTGCGAGTAGGTAATCGGAGGTATACGAAGAAGGTGATTCTTGGTCGAGGTAGAAACAGAGAGGTAGATAACCTCTGTAGATACCACCGCCACCACCGGCCCCATTCCGTGCTGCGCAATGCCGGCCGCGCCGCGCCGCGCCGCGTCGTAATTAATTACATACGAGTACTTGCGTGTATCATACGTTGATCATACGGTATACGAGTATGTATGGATATGTACTCGTTTCTTAGGAAGATTTGGATGCACGATTTGCGTTGCATCGTCGGCATCGGCTTTTAGCAGCGTCCCGTCGTCTACATACAAGGTGTCTCAGATTATCGAGCACCTCTATCGTTACTTTCGAGCAAATCTTAACACATTTTGTATTAGTGGTAACATTGTATGCATTTGATTAAATGTGAACAATGTTACCAACACATCAAAGATAGGTAACCTAGGATGCTCGATATTCTGAGACACCCTGTAGTACCGCGCACCGTTTATATGGTACCTATTTAAGTACGAGTACAAATAGCATTTTGCTAAAACTGCAGTACCATAAGCTTAGCGTATGTTACCGGTGCGATATAAGTATACATATTACATATCTAATTACCTACCTACTCGTATTATAGGTACTATCTATATCTACGTCTGCGTAGTGTCTGTCTCTGTAATGTCTACAACGATTACACGTAGGTACCTATACGTGCAGTAGACTGCGAAACAGTACCTCCAACTCCACCACCACCTCTACCTATATGTACCTATTACCAACCCTCATAAATTGTCGATACAAAACATGCCTATGTACCTATTGTAGGTAGCTAGGTACTTCTTACGAGTGTTATAATCTTTTAGGTACCTACATCTCTAATTCGCACTGTCCGAGTACATTTGACATTATAGATTACTCACCCCTCACGTTTACCTGTCGATAAATCTAACAAATACTCGCGGACAGTAAAACATGATGCGACGCGACGCGAAGCCATTCCGCAACTCGAAAAGCGCTGATGGAAGCCTCGGAGGTTATTTTCGTTGCAGTCGTCGTTTTTTATTTTTGTTTTAACAATGAGTAGGAAAGAAGCGAGTACCAGAGTACCAGCCTAGAAGATAGGAAGATGCGTTACGTACCTATAGTACGAGTAGGATGTACATTGTACAATACCTAGTAGGGTAGGTGTCTGCGCAATAATGTTGCTATATTGTGTAGGTACTTGTACTTACATTTCTGTACACTAAAGCACCGAAGATGGAAGTCACAAAAGTGGAATTTTACAGGGGA
>FIZV01054830.1:0-10558 GCA_900050545.1 Trionymus perrisii | reverse complement strand
TTTGTACGTATTTTTTTTAGTTTGGTTTTTTTGGGACTCTAGTTTTTTTTTTTTATATATTTTGAAGGCATGCAGGCAGGGAGGGGAAGTGGTGATTTCCTAAAAAAAAAAGTATGGTAGTTTATGCATCAAACTTCAGACAGGTACTGAAAATTAGTCAATTTTTGAAAATTTACAATTTCTTAAAATTATTGAATTATTAAAGATTAACTATTTCTAAAAATTCAAAAATTTTGAAGAATTTTGCAATTTCTAAAAATTTATTAATTTTTGAAAAATTTTCAGTTTTTGAGAAACTGAAAATAAAAAAAAAAAATTATTTTTGAAAATTCCTTATAATTTTTGTGAATTGAAGAATTTTGGAAAATTCAGCAGTTTTGAGAAATTTGTCAGTTTTTGAAAAAATGACAATTTCTAGGAATGATTTTTTTGAAAATTTCGCTGTTTTTAAAAAATTAATAATTTTTGTGAATTAGAGAATTTTAAAAATTCAACAATTTTGAGAAATTTGATAATTTTTGAAAAATTTTTAGTTTTTGAGAATCAAAAATGTTTTAGAAATTTTATGATTTTAAAAATATAGTTTTTGAAAGTTTGCCAGTTTTTGAGAAACTAACAATTTTTAAAAATTTTAAGATTTTTAAAAATTCAATAATTTTTGAGAAAATTACTCCTTTTAAAAAATGATGATTTTTGAAAATTTTGCCATTTTTGAAAAGTCAATAATTTTTGTGAATTGGAGAATTTTAAAACATTCAACAATTTTGAGAAATTTGATAATTTTTGATAATTATTTTGATAATTATTTAGTTTTTTAGAAACTGCATGGCTGTTTTTAGAAATTTTAGGGTTTTAAAAAATTCAACAATTTTTTGAAAATTTGTCAGTTTTTGAGAAAATGAAAACTTTTAAAAAATGACGGTTTTTGAAAATTCCCTAATTTTTGTGAATTAGAACATTTTAGAAAATTCTGCAATTTTGAGAAATTTAATAGGTTTTGAAAGTTTGTTATTTTTTTTTTAATGATAATTTTTAGGAATTTAAAATTTTTTTTTTTTTTTTCAATTCCGAAATTTTTGAAAAATTAATAATTTTATGTGAATTGGAGAATTTTAGATTTTGAGAAATTTGATAATTTTTGAAAATTTTTCAGTTTTTGAGAAAATGACAACTTTTAAAAAATGATTATTTCTAAAAGTTCCGTAATTTTTGTGAATTAGAAAATATTAGAAAATTCAGCAATTTTGAGAAATCTGATGGTTTTTAATAATTTTTTGGTTTTTGCAAAAAATGACAATTTTTGAGGAATTTTTAAAAAATGATTTTTTTTTAATTCTGTAATTTTTGAAAAATCAATAATTTTATGTGAATTGGAGAATTTTAAAAAAATTAGCAATTTTGAGTAATTTGATAATTTTTGAAAAAATTTTAGTTTTTGAGAAACTGACAATTTTTAAAAATTTTTGGATTTTTAAAAATTATTGAATTTTTGAAAATTTTCAGTTTTTGAGATAGTTGCAACTTTTAAAAAATGATGATTTTTAAAAATTCCATAATTTTTGTAAATTAATTAGAAATAAAAAAAAAATCGGGTATTTTTTTCAGATGGTTTTATTGATACTCCAGTTTTGTTTCTTTTGATATATTTTCAAAGTATGTAGGCGGAGAACTGGATGATTTTTTTAATGTTGCTAAAAAAAAGGTAGTTCATGCATCAGGTAGGTACTGAAAATTTGACAATTTTTCAAAATTTACTATTTTGTAAAATTATTTGCATCATTAAAAATTAATGATTTTTAAAAATTCAGAAATTTTGAAAAATTTAATAATTTTTGAATTGCGGTCTGTAATCCCGATGCCAGCTCATAATAACTGGTTTTTGAAAATTTTCCCTCTTGAAACGAAAAATTTTCATTTTTTCCAATTCTACGTATTTGGACTGCCCCCACCCCAAAAGGTCAACTACGATGAGAAAATATTTTAGTAAAATTTTTATTTCATGTTTTTGAACATTTTTTTTACAAATTATTATATCAATGGGCAAATGCAATAGGAAGTACACATGCAGAGCTTATGTAGGTAGGTGTAGGTACTTGTTCGTTTCAAAAATGTGTCATACCTACTCATAAATATCATTGATTCCGATCAAAAACATTTGCCCAATACATATTTCCTCTATCCTGGCTAAAATTACGAGAAAGGTAATTATAACTGGCATAATTTCCCATCGGAAGTAATGCCCCTTCGTTGTACGACTAATTATACCATCATGGTCTGAATCATCGTTAAATATTATACAAATGTAAACAAACCGATTACGTTATATTTCACCTGAAACTAGTGAAAAAAAAATTATTCGCGGACGTTCTGCCTCACCTTGAAGACCAGGTACACACATACAGGTTTCTGTCACGTTTATTCTTTTTATACACTTGTATTGCTCCAGGGTATTGGGTATATACATACAGCACATCTTATACGTGCAGACATTATCACGCCTCATTGATGTATTAATTCATTGATAACTTGTATATTCGCGAACATAGGTATTACGTATGCAGGTGCACCCTTCGACGATATAACTTACGTGGACTGCTAATTCAACATTACGCTTATGGAGATTCACCGTCGCGTCGGCGCAATTATGAAGTTCACTCGAAAAAAAAGGTACCTTAACGTTATTGATAGGATTTCTCCATATGGTTAAGGATGTTTTAAAAACGTTATAACAAACCAAAATTGGGTGCTAAATAATGTACAACAATTATATCCACATTTTATTTAAAAAATGAAAGTCTCGAGAAAAAATAAGAACGAAAAATTATTGACAAACTACTGTAAAAGGAAAATCATTACATTCATAACAGTCTGATAACATAATACATGAGTTTTTTTATCCCTGATGAACTTTGCAACGGTTCCGAACAACTTCTTATCACTATTAGCAGTCCACGTAAGTTATACCTATATCGTCGAAGGGTGCACCTGAAAGGAGTAGCATAATTTTCATTGAGTTTACGAATTTTGGAACCCACGTAGAACAAAACGCTACCGGGTAGAGATTTCATCTCTCTCTGAATTTCAAAGTAAACTCGATGAGAGACCATAAGCGCAAAAAACAAACACGAGCGCACGACCGTCAATTAAACAAACCTTCGTATTATCCTTTTAATACCCAGGTTCGCGTCCGTTTCATAGCGAACGGTTCGTTTAATTAATGAGCTATCGGCGGTCTATTCCAAAGTGTTGGAAAAATTTTTCCCATCTGATAAAAAAATGCTAAGTCTATTAACCTTGAATTTACATAGTAGACATTGACGAGAGAGCAATGTGAGTGAGCATCGAAAATCCAAAATATTATTTACATTTTGATACCCATTTTCATTGTTATAAATCAGTCGAGTACGTTTCCTGTACTTTTCAGCAAGCCTTGAGCCTCCGCGAAATTATTTTTTTTCACGTTGTCATTGACATGTATATCTTTTAAATCGGCTGTTTATACAAAAAAAAAAAAAGTCTAGCCTAATTTGAATTTTTTACATACCGGCGTCGGAGGCATTCAATTTTAAGCTGGGTAGACAACTTATCAACAAAAATATTTATTTACGATAACTTAATGGCAAATATCGCATGGAAGGTAAAAAAAAAAAATCTCATGTATATAAACGATATCACAAAATGGAAATTAGATTCTATCTCATAAAAAATAAACACATAACTAGAATTCACGAAATCAACATTCTACAGGTGAAAAACCTGGGGTAGGTAATGAGAATTCAATAATAATAAAAATTACGAACACGCAGTCAAAAGAGAGAATAATACTTCAACAAGCGCAAAACGACTTTTTTTTTTGATCTTTTTGTAACTTCAACAGCTCCGCTGAAGCGTTTATCCCGTCTATTTCCATTTTCTCTTGTCTCAGCATCGTGTCCGCTAGGAATCTGCCAAATTAATTCATTTTAGAAATTGATACGATGGTGAGCCGATTGTTGCGTTCGGTTCGAGGTGAACTTACTTCATCGAATCGTTAACCATTAATCCTTCTTTGGCAGATACTTCTGTCCAGCCGATGAAATTGTGCTCTTTTGCGAAAGTTTCTATTTCCATTTGTTCCACTTGACGTGTTGGGAGGTCGCACTGGAATTTTTAAAAATGTTCAAGTTGGATTATGATCATCAATGGTTAATGGCTTGTATTGGAAACAAATTATCTAGTTTTGAACTCGTAAATGCCGAAATCTATTTATGGCGGTAATTAATTACGGCGATAAAAATTTCATGATTTTTTCATGAAAGTCGTAGGGAGGATCAAATTACTTTCGGTAGAACTTTAAATTTTTTTCAAGTTTTTCGATTTGTGCTAAAAGAAGATGATTTTAGAGCGTTTGTGTGATTTTTTTTACGTCATCCTTGCCAATAGATATAGGTACTCAAGGGGGGTTTTATGAAATTTTTTCAGATTTTTTCGACCCCTAAAGACCTTGAGAATGACTAAAAATTTCAAATCGCCTTGTGGTCACCCTTTTGAAGAGAGCATGGCGGAATTTTTTTTCTAATTTTTCAGATAATTTTACACATATTATTCAGAAATTTTTTGCATGTGGGCAAAAAAGGGAAAAATTAATATTTTTTCGATTTTCTGACAACAGTGGTGAATCTGAGAGGAAAAATAAGGAAGTCAGAAAGTTCCGGGGGGAGGGGTTCAGCTCGTAAAATTTTTTTTAAAAAAGTGCTGAAAAGGTGCTGATTTTTGGTTTAGAAATTTTGTTAGACACCCTGTTAGAATAATTTTTGCTTTTTCCCTTTTCCATTTTACGAACTTTTTTCACTTCTGAATTAAA
This sequence comes from Trionymus perrisii, assembly GCA_900050545.1. NCBI lineage: Eukaryota > Metazoa > Arthropoda > Insecta > Hemiptera > Pseudococcidae > Trionymus > Trionymus perrisii. Next base: position 5,715 of record FIZV01054830.1, on the reverse strand, counting down.
AATTTTAAAAATTATCACTTTTTTTTAAAACTGACAAAAATTTTTAACAATGATCAAATTTCTAAAAATTGTCTAATTTTCTAAAATTCTCTAATTCACAAAAATTATTGATGTTTCAAAAATTGCAAAATTTTTAAGTCACTGTCTTTTCAAAAATTGTCACATTTCTAAAAATGATTAAATTTTAAAAATTGCAAAATTTTCCAAAATTGTTGATTTTAATGGTTCAATAATTTTCCGAAATTGTAAATTTTCAAATATCCCAAGTTTTCCAAAATTATTGAATTTTTTAAAATTCTCTAATTCACAAAAATTATTGATTTTTCATAAAGTGCAGAATTTTTAAAAGTTAGGTACCTATTGTCTTTTCAAAAATTGCCACATTTCTAAAAATGATTCAAATTTAAAAATTGTAAAATTTTCCAAAATTGCCAAATTTTTAAAAATTATTAATTTTAATGATTCAATAATTTTCCGAAATTATAAATTTTCAAAAAATTTTTGTTTTCCTAAATTGTTGAATTTTCTAAAATTCTCTAATTTACAAATAGGTATTATTGATTTTTCAAAAATTGCAGAATTTTCAAAACTCATTACGTTTTCAAAACTTACCAATTTTCTAAAAATTTCCAGTTTTTGAGAAATTTTCAAAAATTGTTCAATTTTTAAAAATTGAAAAAAAATCCAAATTGTCAAATTGTAATGATTTAATTTTTTTTTGAAATTGTGAGTTTTCAAAAATTGCCAAATTTTAAGTAATGCATAAAAAATTTAAATATTTAAAAATTTTCTAAAAATTTCTATTCATCGATATTAGAATTAACCGAAATTATTCGCATTTAAAAATTTAACCAATGAAACATGGAAGTCCGAATCGATGCGAAAAAAAAATTAAGATCTTGCAGAATTTTTGAACTACCTTTACAAGATTTTAAAAATTTTATTTTTTATCACTAGGTACTCGTACTTCATAAAAATTTCAATTCTTTGAAAATTCAGAGGGAAGTCGGATTTCCATGACTTTCCCATCAAATACGGCACCTCTGGGATGAGGTTTTGGGTTCCCAAAATAACGTAATTTGGGTATTTCAAAAGAAAATAAGAAATGGGGGAAATGGACGAATTCGGTCCAAATTCAGATTGATGACGTATTTAGGTGTTTTTGATGATAAATTTTGCAAGAAAACAATTTTTGATCAAAAATATCCCTTTTTGGCGGGAAAAATCAAGAAAAAATTAGTTTTTTGCATTTCTGACGATGTTGTACCTTGTAAAAAAATACTGAAAAAAAACTGAGTGATGTAAAATGATACGAAATTTTAAAAAAATGCCGCTGTGCCCCTTCCAAAATTGTACCTCTCAGGATGATTTGAAATTTTCAAAATCGTTTTCAAGATCATTTTAGGGGTAGAAATAATCTGAAAAAATTTCACAAGACTTTCCTTGAGTACCTGTATTGAGGACCCAGTTTCCTGGGGTGAGGTAAAACAAATCCATCATTCGCTCCGAAATCACTTTCTATAGTTGAAACAAATCCTTGAAGAAAAGTTTGATGTTTGGCAACTACTTGTAGTTGCGCGTATTTCTTACAAGAGTATTCAATGAAATATTTCAAACGCATTGGGATAGTTTCATAAAAAAATCGTCCTCGATCGAGTCATTTTGAAGTTAATCTTTTTTTTTAGTAAATCATAAATGATCAAAAATACCACCACCGTTACAATATATTTTTATTGGAGTTGAAAATAAAAAATAGGACATTTGAAGAAAGTATAGGTATCTAATTGTTATTTGGAAGGAAATTGAATGAAATGCATCAATATTTACTAACTTAGGGGTTAAATTGCTTAATTTTAAATTATTAAATTTTTACTTTATTTCCAAGAAGCATGCAAGGTATGGCAGATCCATCGGGAAGAGTGCATTTGGTATCGACGTCTTGTTTCCATTTAAGCGTATTGAGAAATGAGGTTTTATTGGAAAGATCGAACATAATTATACAACTGTGAGCATCTTTGTAGTAAACTCTGGTCATCCAGGTGAATCTTTCTTGACCTTACGCAAAGATGGAATTTAAAATTAAACGCAGGTTCTTCATTACATGTACAAATGTTGTAACCTAATTGACGTTGATTAATGAAAAAAAAAACTAATTTCGCTTTGATAAAATGCTGGTTGATAATTATAAATTAATGTAAAAATTTATCGATAAGGAAGGTATCCATTTTTAGTGTTACAACATGTGGGAAAATGTAGGTAACTGTGAACGATTAAAAATAAGGTTTTCAGATTTGGCAACATTAAAATATTGAATAAAAATTTATTTTAAAGAAATTTAACATATACGCAGCATTGCCAAATTTCTCAACAAAAACTAAATTTAGAAATGTCATTTTTTTCAAAATTTCTAGATAGATTAATAAATCTAAAAAAATACAAAATAAAAATATTTCATTGATGTTACCTGCAATATCCCATAATTGAAGTTTAATTGTTTGTGTGTCGGAAAGTGAAAGAACTTTTAACGAAAAATCTACGCCTACGGTGCCTTTGAATTCTTTTTTGAAGATATTCGAAACATATCTTTGTACAAAAGCGGTTTTACCAACGGTTGGATCTCCGACGATGATGACTTTGAATATTTTTTCTGGCATACTATATAATCCTAGAATTGAATAATAAAATCTGTAATTACCTATAATGTATTGTAGTTTGACATTGGTGTAGAGTTAAATCCATTGCATTAAATTCAGAAACGAATAAACTAGCCATAAGGCTGATAAGCATCGCTTAACGTTAATACATTGAAAATTGAAAGACATGCTTAGCACAAATTTTTCCGAATCGAAATCAACTAATAACGCCAACGCGCCAAAGTCGACTTGATCAAGTTACGAGCAGATTTTTCATTACCACCGAGGAATAGTGATGTCGAAATTAAAACCGAGATAAAAATCAGTTTTAAAAAAAGGGTTTGATAAGAGTTTTCCTTGGAGAATGATAAAAAGTTGCGATTAAAATTGCGAACTCTCGAAGCCTGCGTAGATATTAAATTTTATTTCGAAGAAAATCATCATGGAAAAATATTTTAAACGTGAAAGAGAACTAAAACAAAATTTCGTTCGTACTTGAATTGAAAAATGTTAATAGGTAGGCAGGCAGAAATGAATAGGTACCTATTTTTTATTTTTCTGTATTTTGATATTTCAAGCTTGTAAATTTGAAAAAAAAAATTAAGTAGGTAGTACCTAATAAATATATTGATTGAAATATAAATTTAAAAAACGGATGTATAAAATTTACCATATTGGTTTAGAAAGCATCCAAGGCATTCCAAATGTAATAAAGTGTAATCGTGGAAAACAAGACTCCAATAACACTGCAAAACATCATTTTAGAGATCGTACTCGTAATTTTTTGAAAACGTTCACAATCAAAACACAAAACAAACGTTTTCTTCGAGAATTAAAGCGCAGAATAAATTGAACATAGAAACTTCGAGTTTATATGTATTAGTTTGACCAAGATTTAATAATATTTTTAATCAACAAGGATTTCATCATTATGTTACTACTTAGATGGAAATCAGTACACTTCCTCAATTCTCGATAAATAGGTAATTGAAAGTGAAATGATTACCGAGTAATTAAGTATCCTATCTAGTATTGAAGTTTTCATTACGGTGAAGTGTTCAATTTCTTTTTAAAAATGTGAATAACGCTATATAGATCGAAGGCAACAAAAGATTAATTCTTAAAAATAATTTTGAGATAAAATAAAATGAACATTTTCCAAGAAATATTCATTAAAATGCTGTCTGTATTTATTCAAAATGATATTTTTACCACAAAATTTTCCTGAAATTTTCGTCATCTTTTAAGAAAAAGTGTACTGACTTGACATTTTTTTTCGAATATTTTTACGTGATAATTTCTGACATTTTCCAGTTTTTTTTTTTTTTTAATTCTCGCACATTTTGTTTTTTTAGACAAATTTTCGTCACATTCGAAAAAAAAATCAACGTGTTACCTATTTTTGTAGAATTTTCATTAATTTTTAGAAAGATTTTGATTATTATTATTTTTTTTTTTAAATTCATACCTACGTAATTTTAATTTTGTAGATGAACTTTTCACCTTTGTGTTTATTTACGAAAAATTTTGGTTACATTTCATTTTCAAATTTCAATCGTGATATTTTTGTAAAATTTTGTTACATTTTTTTTCAAAATTATAAACTTTATGTTTTGCAAAACTAATTGATTTAAAAAAAAAAATTGTTACAATTTTTCACCAAAAATTTTTTACTCGTTATTTTATAAAAATTGTAATTGAAATATTTTCTAACTTTTCGTCAAGTTTTTTTCTCTAGAATTTCGTTAGGTACAATTTTTTCCCCAAATTTCCAGTTTGATATTTTTGCTAAATTATCAATTGAAATTCTTTAAAAAATTTCGTCGTATTTTTAAAAAAATTTTCTACGAGATATTTTTCTTCTAAACTCTCAACTTGGCATTTTTGTAGAACTTTCATCAATTAGAAAACATTTCTTGGAGGTAATTTTTTTTAATCAAAATTTTGTTCCTACTTGATATTAAAAAAAATTTTAATTGTAAAAAAAAACGTTACCTAAGTAAATTTTTTTTTAACGTTCACGTTGAATTTTCATACAAGAAATTCTTCAAAAATTATCAACTTGATATTCTACTTTTTTTTCAAATTTCCAACGTAAGTAATATTATTTTTGTACAATTTTATTAGGTACCTACTAGTACCTATTATTTTTTTTTTTTAAATAATCATCAATTTGATATTTTGAAAAATTCTTATTGATTTTTTTTTCAATTTTCGTTGAAAAAATCTTTCAACTTTTTAATTTGATAGGTATTTCTCCAAAAAGTTTTATTTAAATTTTTAAGAATTTTCGTTGCATTTTTTCAAACATAACATTTTTGAAAAATTTGGTGTCAATTTTTTTCAAAATTTTCAACTGATATTTTACAAAATTATATTATGTAGGTAATAGGTACGAGTATATTGATTTTTTTTTCAAATTTTCGTCACAATTTTTTCCTCGAAATGCTTCACTCCCTAGGTATTGAAAAAAAAAACTGTAATTTGAAATCCAAGACTTTTTGTTTACGCCTCCCTCCCCCTTCAAGTTTCCAATTTGATTTTTTACAAAACTTTTGGCTGAAGTTTTTCAAAAATTTTCGTTCCAGTTTATGTTTTTAATTTCCAAATTGATAATTTTGTAGATAAAATTTTCATTATTATTTTAGAAAAATTTTCGTTACATTTTTGTTTTCAAATTTCCAACGTAATATTTTTACAAAAATTTTGTTACAGTTTTTCCTTTCAAAATATTATTAATTTGATAATTTGCAAAATTCTTATTGATTAATTTTAAATTTTCGTTGGATTTTTTTCCAAAATGTTCTACTTGATATTAAAAAAAATAAAATAAAAGATTTGTTTTAAATTTTCAATCTGATATTTTTACAAATTTTTTTACTGAAATGCTTTAGAAATATTTGTTGATTTTTTTTTTTTTTTTTTTTTAATTTTCAAAGTGATAATTTTGAAAAATTTTGTTACTATATGTAGGTACCTAAATATTCTTTCCCTAAATTTTTTGTTATTTCATATTTTTCACTTTTCTTCCAAATTTCCAATTTAGCATTTTTGTAGAATTTTCAACGTACCTAATACTTAT
>FIZV01054815.1:0-12259 GCA_900050545.1 Trionymus perrisii | reverse complement strand
TTTTTTTCATTCTATGTGATTTTTACGTTTTAAAATTTCAAATGTCAAAAAACCCGCGAAAAAGTGAACCAAAATTTTTGAAAAAATTTCCCCAAATTCATCACTATAACATCTAACATTGTGTGAAAGGACAAAAATTTTCGTTCACTTGAGATAATATAAAAAAATGTCAAAGATATGTCACTAAAATGGTGATAAATCTGGAAGGGGAGGGGGTAGGGGGTCAAATTTTCAACGGAATGGTAAATTTAAATTTTTTTTGCATTATTTAAATTTTATTATTTTTAGGAAATGTTTATAATACCAATTTTCGAAATTTATTTCCATTTCAAAAAAAAATTGTGTCAAATTGATCAATTTTTCAAAGCTAATTGTCAGACAGGTGTTTTTTCGAATTTTGCAAAATTTGTAAATTTTTGATTTTTTTTCCTCAATAGCAATTTTTTTTCAATATGATCAGAGCTATTGGAGTTGAGAAATGGTCATTTTTTTAAAATTTCGGATCATTTAAAAAATTTTTTGACTTCCATAAAATTTTTGCCTGTTCAGTTTTTAAAATTTGGACACCACATCTTTTGCAAGCTTGTAAATTTTTATCGGTCAAATTTATCAATTTGTTTGCATTTTTGACGTTTAGGTTTGATTAATTTGAGAATTTTAGTCCATTCTTGGAATTCTCTGCATTTCTAGTAGTGACCTATAATAATATGACGATTTTTTTTAATTTTATGAAAATAATCAATTTTGTTGAATTTTTACCAGTCGTGGATTTTTTTCTTTTGCGAAATTTTGTTAAACATAATCAAAAGCAATTGGATAAAAATTTAGGCATTTTTGAGAATTTTGTAAAATTAACCGATTTAAAAATTTTTGTCTGTTGTATATTTTTTTTTGGCTTTTGTTAAATTTTTATCTGATCAAGTTTCAGAATTTCTCAAGTTTTTAGCAGATTTGTAAATTTTAAATTTTTTGTTAAATGTTTCAAGGTGTGGGATTTTTGCTATTTTTTTTTTAAATTTACAAAATGTGGTCAGTATTGTGGAGTTGAATTACCTACTCCATTTTAAAAATTTTACGTTTTTTTTTTCAAGTCAAGTAAGGCCCTATACCTATTAAAATCCTCAGAAATGTTCTTTCATGTCGTTGGTTTTTAAACTATTAATTGCTATTTTATTTACAAATTTAATAGGTAGGTATCTAAAAAGAATTAAATTTAAAAAAAAAATGATGAATTTATAAAAGCAAAAAAATACACACTCTATCCCTGCGATAAAATCTGAAATTAACGAGAAATTAGTATCAACCCCTGCGAACATTTGCCCAGTCTAAAATCTGTATCTGTATTCAGCGAAATATGTTTAATACCTAGACATTATACTCATAATATGTGTTTTGTCCAGACACACGTTTAAAAAAGCTACCTCGTAACCTTTTACGTCTTTATTACGAACGATGCATCATTTATTTTTTCCAATTTCATAATGGCGGTGATATTTGTGTCATAACAGTTGTAATTTATCTTCATCCCGACTCGTACGTATAATTATTTCACCCATTTAAATGGTACAATATCCTCTAATGTAATAAATCTCAACCTAAGGTAAGGTGTTACCCCCGCACATACGACATAAAACCCAAACCTCGGTGTCGGTACCTAGTACCTACCTAGTACCTACTACCTATACCTATATATATGTTATTACCACCCAAACGTTGCAAATCATCGTTACAATAATTTTTAATTCAAAACCGCTAAAAGCTGGGTAATCAAGGCAGCAGATATATCTTAAACCCAATGAATCATCATCCCTGCCTTATCAGATTAACACGTACTGACGTGTTTTGGTCTTTGGACCGTGTCTACGTAATACCTGGCTTGTAAATACGGAACCGGTACACGTGCTTTTTCCTACCATATCGACCAATCTATTCCCACCAATAAAATTTAAGATAACAAGAATAAGTATTAGCACCGGTTAACGTTCGAGCATTATTTTACCTATATAAGTCTAGCATCTGGTTCTTAATTGATTTCTATCTCTTCTTACCTCAAGTACCTACTACAAGTGATGAGATAATTTGCGGGTTTTTTCAAATTAATTATTTACAGTGTTATGTGCGTGCAGTGAAGCTGAATTCTACCATGGCGCGAGACCATCAAAGGACTTTAATTTCGGTAAGGAGTTTATTTTTCATCAAATTTTTAATTAACATCGAAACGATACTTTTTTTAAAATGTTTATCTTTTTAAAAAGTCGCCTCTTTTTAATTTCCTTACCAAGACCGAATGAAAATTGTACGATTGTGAAAACTTCTGCGTATGATTGAAATGTATCTGTTGAAAATTTGTTCTTTCTCAAATACGCGATTCATCTTCGGCCGCTATAACTCGTGACTGGCTTCGACTATACAATAAGTTTAAATTGCGTAGTTTCTCGAAAATTTTCTCGAAATTTACATCCCATTTGTCGAGGGAATTATGTGATTTGATGGTTGACATTTTTTTCAACCTACATTCGTCGATTTTGTTTACTTTCTGTTTTTCTCTTTTTCAATCATCGGAATTAGCCTTTGCGAGTTGTTTTTTTGTAAATGAGTTTTTATTTTAGTTTGTATTTGATATTTTAAGGGAAGTGTAATGTAATTATTAAAAGCCTAGCGTGGGCTTGGAAGATCGAATAAAAGCATATTTTAGAGGTTGAACAATTTGCAAGGAGTAAGGGTGCGTGAGGCAAATTATTTTATTTGACGTTAATTCTATTTATTCTTCTTCTCTTTCTTTTTTTTTAATTTTAAGATAAAGTTCGAGCGGGATTAAGGTGTTTGGAAACGAGTGACGAGTATAAATTATTTTCCGGATTTTAATTTTTTTGATCGATTTTACTTTTTTTTTCTTTGTTTGAGATATACATTTTTTTTTAGCTATTGAATAAACTGGTTGACCGATTGAAAATCAAAATATTCGATCTATCTGTTCAATAAATCGAACAGAAGGTGTGATGAATTTGATCAAAAGAAATAGTTGGTTGATCAAGTCTAAAAAATCTTGTGTTAGGTTGAAAATGATTTAAACTCTTCAAATCAGTCAATCAATTAAAACTAAATAAAAAGGCAAGCAAACCAAAAAGATAAAATATTCTAATAAATCGATCAATTGAAAATTAAAAATTGAACCAAGTATACTGCCTGTACCTCATTTTATGGATAAAAGTTGCATTAGATTGACTGAGACAATAAAATCAATGTTTTTTTTTTTCAAATCAACCAACGAACTAATCAATCAATTAATCAATCATTCATCAATAATGACTAATTTAAAATTTTGTATAAAACTCGAAGTGTAATAGACAGAATAATAAAAATCAAAAAATTTCCATATCAATTGATCATTTGAAAATAAAAAATTAATCAATGATATGAGTATTCGGATGAAAATCAGAGTAGGTGGACTAAAATAATAAAAATAGAAAATTTTTAAATTAGGTAGGTAATCAATCCACGGAAAATCAAAAATTGATCAACAACTGCATAAAAATTGGAGAAGGGGAAAAAATAAAATACAATTATTTTTAAATCGACCAATCAATTAATCAATTGAAAATCAGAAATTAATCAATACCTAACTTAATTTTTTGGATGAAAATCAGACTAGACCAAAATAATAAAATCAGAAAATTTTCAAATAAATCAATCAACAAAAAATCAAAAATTAATCAGTAACTGCATAAAAATTGGAGAAGAGCAAAAAAATGAAATAAGATTATTTTCAAATCAATCAATCAATTAATCAATTGAAAATCAGAAATTGATCAATAACTTAATTTTTTGGATAAAAATCATACTAGACCAAAATAATAAAATCAGACAATTTTCAAATCAATCAATCAACAGAAAATCAAAAATTCATCAATAACTAAATAAAAATTCAGGTCAGAGAGAAATAATAAATTTAGAAAATTTTCAAATAAATAGATCAACAATAGAAAATTAAGAATAACCAATCACTAAAATTTTTGAACAAAAATTGAAGCAAAAACTCAAAAAGTTTTCAAATTAGGTATAATTGAAATTTAAAAATTAATCAAAAACTAAAATTGTCAGACAAAAGTTGAATTGGATTAAATGATAAAATTCAAGGTATACCTACCTACTTAATCAAGCATTCAAAAATATTCCTAATTATTTCAATCAATTGATTAGTTAAAAATAAAATTTATTAATAATTAAAATAAAAGAGAATGAAAATTGAAATGTAGGTACCGAAGTAATAAAATCAAAAATTCTTCAAATCAATCAAACAATCAATCAATCGATCAATCAATAGAAAATCAAAAATTGATCAATAACTGAAATTCTCGGATGCTTTATAAATAGACCAGTAAAATACTCGTAATATAATCAGAAAATATTCAAATCAAAGAATCAATCAAAAATTGAAAATCATTAAAATTTTTCAATAAGGATTTGAGTACTGACCCAAAATAATAAAATTGAAAAATATCAATTCAATAGGTGAATTGAAGATCAAACATTTATCACTTTACTCAAATTGATCGATGAAAATTGAATTCGACTAAAAAAATATAACAAGGTAACGAAAGTAAGAAAACGGGTTTTCTAAAATATAATCGTTATCATTTCAGTCAGTTAAATTGATAAAGAAATTAAAAATTGATCAATGAGTGTGCTATGGTACTTAGGTAAAAAGCAAAATTGGATCAAAAACAATAAGTAAAACCATTGATGAATGATGAGTAAACAAAATAATCGATTAGGTACTATTTTAGCCGAAAATAATTGAAATTCAAGCATGCATTTTCTTATTGATTGATTGATTGATTCACAATTTTAGAAAAAAGATTAAATAAATTGATAAATTGAAATTAAAATTTATCACAATTTAAATTAGCAAGTAAAAATCAAAGTTATTTGAAACATCAAAATTATTGACTGATTTAAGAATAAGATTGAAAAATAATCGAAAGATTCAATTGGAAAATTAAAAATAATTTTTAATTGATTATGCAATCTTCGAATAAAAAAAATCAATCACAATAGATTGATCGATTGAAAATAAAATGTACCTTATCAATAACAATAAATTGATGTCTAGATAAAAATTGGAGTATCAAAACAGCAGATTAGGTAATTGATTGATTTGGGATTAAAAGTTGATCAAAATATTTAATTTCCATAGAAAATCAGAAAAAAATACAATAAATTGATCAAAATGAAAAAAAAATCACCAATAACCAATTTCAACAAGTTTGCAATTGATCGATTTAATTGATTCTGAATCAAAATTTGATCAAAATATTTAATTGGAAATCAAAAATAATTTCAAATTAAGTGCCCAATCTTTCAAATAGAAAAAAATGAAAATAAAATTTAAGTGGGTATTGAGGTAATTCCGTGATTGGTAGATGAACATTTAAGTTACGTAGTAAAAAATACCTTGTTACAAAAATATCTATTTCTTTGTTGATTGAATGATTCACAATTCGAAATTGATCAACACAATCAATTAGGTACCTACAAAATCAAAAATAATTTTAAATTTGAATAATTTGATTAAGAAAGAAAAAATCAAAATAAATGAACATTTGATCAACAGAAAGTAGATACAACTTTCTTCATCGCTCCAACCAAGAATATTATTCCGAAAATTATAATAATTAGATGATGTTGTTGAGTCTCTCTCTGCAATATTTGATTATTCATAAACCCAACTTTAAATTTACCTCTTAGGTATCTATGGGTACTTTATTTCCTTTTAAAGCGTAATAAGTGATAATCAATTCGCTTTACCTATATTTTGAACGCTTAACTCATATAAATTACATTTAACAAAAGTTAACTACTTTTCCTCACTTTTCACTTTTCGTACTCGATGGATTGGTGACAAAGCGACAAAATTTCTCATCCGTTTTAGAATTAATATCGTAATAACTCACTCAAGTATACGGATAATTTCACGTTAAACTTTACAACATCTATAAATAATTTACAACTCTGATCGTTCTCATTTTCGAACCGCGAACAAAAGAAGAAATGCTTACCAGGCATTTATCCAAGGTAGGTTAGAGGCTCAATATACGTAAGGTACCTATCTGCAAGCAAATGTGTTAAAGTTTGATTCTTTTTGTGTGATGTTAAATCTAGAAAAGTTCATATCGAATTTATTTGATTCGCTGAACAAATCACTGCCATGTATAGAGGTAATATGTGTAGGTATTGACGGATATTTTATTGGGAAATTTCCTTGAATAAGTAGGTAACTGTTGTTTCTTTTGTGGCATCGCAAGTGCATAAAGTTCAAACGTAAATACGTAAACGTAGGTATTATGGTTTTTCAATATTCACTCCAGAAATCGCCTTGAACAAGTTGGGTGAAAATTCGTAGGTACCTATAAATAAGACGTAGGTACTGTGAAAACAAAAACAAAAACAACAATACGATATTGAAAAATGCTAGTCTAGAAATATATCTGCGCAAAAGCCTTGGAGCGTGAATGTTTTTAAAGTACACTTGTTATAAATGAAACAATGCATGTTCGAACAAAATTACGATTTTTATTGTGCTAATTTGCATTATAAAAAGGACCCATTTTTTTTTATCACAATGGCGAACTGTCCGACGATATTCTGCCGGAGGCTTTTTCGTTTTTCGTCTCTTTTTTCCAACTGAAAAATTTGTACCTATATATAATTCGCTAAAAGGTCAAGTTCGGATTTTGAACATTTTCGGTTTTCAAATGAGTTTATTCGGTTCGTAATGAGATTATTTTTTAACGTTGGTAGGTACATAGACATACTGTCTTGCCAAATTAAGACTTTTCGACAGTTCGCATTAATCATACGAAGCAATCGGCAAGTCGTCATAATTTAATTAACATAATATAATGTTAAACGTATTTTTACCTTCGAAAATACGTACTAATATGATTTATTCCCCGAAACAAAAATGAAAAATTTTACTTCGCCAGTTTACGTTATCAGGTTCTCTATGGGCATTTCATTGGCCATGATTTCTATCAACTACTAAGGTTATCAATGTAGTAGGCATTTATTATATTCTAGCTTGACTTGAGAAACTTTTTGCATCCGGTTGAATTTTACCTTCGTTTTTAAATTCCATTTTTCAGCTTAATTGGTGCTGAAAAACTTAAGCATAAAGTTTTACCTACATTTTTTTTTTTTTTTTTTTTAAAGACTATATTTTTATTTAAAATAGGTACCTAGTATTTTGGTAAGAAGTCGAATTTCCAGAAGACGCAGTTTTTATTTTTAAAAATTTTTTTTTTTTTTTTTTTTTTTTTTTTTACAATAAATTGGTGACAGGAGGAGTCCCCAGAAGAAGTAGAACAGTATCCATTGTGTAACTCGTCGCTTGGCATTAATTAAATCAGCGTTTATTTTATGAATAAACACGACTGGGTGTGCAGAAAGTGAATACATAAGTAACCAGTATTTATATTTTTATTCGAAAATTAAACTTTAACAGAAATTTATGTTTAAAAAATTTTTGTTGGGAATTTGTTTTATGGTTTTACATATTTTTATTTTACTTTTTTCTATGGGAATATTTTTCCAAAATTTCCCAAGTGAATTTTTTTGTTGTTCAACTCGTACTTATAGGTACCTAGCTGAAATAATGAAATCAATATTAAATAAAAAATTTTCATCCAAGAATTTCTTTGTCAGAATTTTTTTTTCTTTGAGAATTTTTCTTTTGAAAAATTTTTCAGTCAAATGTATTTTGGAAAGCAGAAATTTTCTTTTAAGAAAAATCTGAAAGGATTTTTCTCCCGATTTTTTCCCTTCTTTAGAGAGAGTTTTTATCTGAATCATTTTTTTTCTCAATTTTCTTGTATCTAATCAAAAATATCTATTTATTTTTTCTTAGGAATTTTTTCATAAGTACATTTCTTAAATATTCTTTTCCAAGGTTTTAATATGTTTTTGTTAAATAAATGTTTATTCAAATGAATTTCTTTAACGTTTTCCTTTCAAGAGATTTTTTCAATTTCTATTCCAAGAAGTCTTTTTTATAAGATTTTTTTTTATCAAAGGAATTTTTTTCATAGGAATTTATTTTTCCAATATTTTTTTAAGACCAGTTTTTGTTTAATAAATTTTTAGCTACGAGTAAAAAACAATTACTAAAAAAAAATTGAAGTTTTTTCTTCGAGAATTTATCATTTTCTATTTGACTCTAACTTGACCAAATTTTCGAAAAATCTCCCAACTTGCTTCCAGATTTTCCAATTTTTTACCGGAATTCTTGACTTGTTTGTCAAAATTTGCCATGCTTAGGGGAGGGAGGAGTGCCCATACCCACCCATCATCAGTTCATCACTGATGTAAGTTTCATGCGATCTTAGATGTATTTCTTAATAAAATAAGCTGGAATTTCATTTTATACTTAATAGATATTTCTTTTGAGGGTCTACCACCTTCCTAAAAAATCTCCCTATCGCTGTACCTAAGGTCCCAATTGAAATTTTTTTAAAATAAAAGTTGTATATTGATATTCTTGGAATAATTTTAGTTATTACAAAAATTTTGATTGGACCTCTCTTTCCCCTCCAATTTTGCATAATACTCGTAAATAAAAAATCACCCAAAGGATTTTTATACAGAAGTATTTTTTCATGCAAAATTGGAGAGGAGGGGGTGGTCGAATCGAAATTTCGATAATGACCAAAACTACTCCAAAAATATCAGTCCACAAGTTTTATTTGAAATTTTTTTCAGTTAGGGCCTCAGTACATTTTTCAATTCAGTGTTTTATCATGTTGACTCGAATTACAGTGGAATTGGCTGTTTACAAAACCTATTTCTTCTCTCTTGGCTTTATTACAAGCCAAAGTTGAATCGAAGTGACCTTGAGTTGCACAATTCAAGTTCAAGTGTAATTTTCATTCGTTTTATGCAAATTTTAAAGGGTCGGAGGGGTACATTGAAAATTTTTGTAATGACCAAAATAATTCAAAAAAATTTTAATCCACAAGCTTTAGTTGAAAATTTTTTGAACTCCGGTCTCGGATACAAAAATAGGAAGATTTTTGGAAAGAGGTGGACTTTCGTGAGAAGAGCTTCTAAAAAACACAATCTCAGCTCAGTTTTGAAAAATACCTCCTAGGCGTTACAGATTGAATTATTCATAAAATTTTTTTCAACTTTTCAATCACACCGATCACTTTTTCCCCATTAACGTCTGTACTCTTATTTTATTCCCTTAATTTTTTTTTTCTAAAAAAATTGAGGTTTCAAAATTTTTTATGAATTATATTTTACTTCAAAAAAATTGAAATATATCATAATTATTTAGGTACAAGAAAATTCAGATTTTTTTAAAACTTAAAATATCCTAATTTTTTTCACAAAAAATTGAAATATTTTTTTAATTTCAAAAAATTTCAATTTCAAAAAAATGTGTTTCTTTATTAGTATTTTTACCCTGGAAAAATTAAGATGTTTTACATTTGGAGAGAATTCAGCAATTTTTTCTCTGAAACAACACAGTGATTTTTTTCTCCGAAAATTATTAGTGTTTTTTTGTCCTAAAAAATAAAGATTACCCCCTCCCCCTCGACCAAAAAATTGAAAAACAGGGTCAATTTTTACGAATAAACTGAGGAGATCTTTTCTCCAAATAAGTTTGGTTTTGAAAAAATCAGTTGTTTTTTTTCTACAAAAAATTTTCCAATATTTTATTTTAAGATATTTTCTTTTGCAGTTGAAAAGGTTCTCTTATAACATCTATCGAGAAGTTTTTTTTTTTTTTTTCAAAAAAAAATGTACGTTTAAAAGGATTTTTTGAACTTCCTATTACAATGAGATTTTTTTCTCCTATTTTTGTCATAATTTTTCTTGCAAGAGAACTTGTCAAGGATTTTTTTAGAAAGGAAATGTTTATCTCTATACTTTTTTCCTTCAAAGCTTTCAAGAAAATTTCCTCATTCTCACTTCTGTACAATTTTTTCTCCTCCTTGAGCACTTTTCAACTGGAAAACTTCCTGGTGGAAATTGCGAAACTGGAAACCAATTTAAATGAAATTTTCGAGCAGTCAGAAACGAAGAATGAACCCGAATAAAAAAACTTCAAGTCGCGAATTACCAGTATATCTCTGTAGAAGACGTTCTCCTTCTGAATAATTACATTCAATTTATTAAAAGATCATCACGAAACTGAATATTTTTCGGAGTCTAATTTTAGCATGGCCATAGTTGGATTATTAATCGCTATACTCGTTTCAGAGAGCTTGACTAAGGCATCGCGAGTCTTCGTCGTTTCTATATTTTTTCTCGACGAGTTGATTTTTACCGAGAATTCTACGAAATAAATTAACGACGAGGGAAAAATCCGCTATGAATTTATAATTAAAAATATCGCCTCGTTATCTGATCGAATTTATTGTATCGGATCCAAAATTACCAATTCGAATCGAACTTATGTAGTTGCATTTTTGGCACATCATAGTACCTAGGTAAACCTAACACGAATTAAATCTGCATAAAACTTTGAAGGCCAGTCGTAAAATTTAAAAGAAAAATTTCATGTAATGCAAAAATAAAATGAAAACAACTAATTATTGTGTATAGGAGCGCCGCTGTACTATTGCAGACTTTCGATAATTGTGCAATAATAAAACTAAAGACTGACCTACTACTTAAACAATACCCCAAAGTGAAGTAACTTAGCTCTCTGTTATTGTGACGAGGAGTCGTCGTCGAAACGATGAGATAATTATATTCTATCGAAGACACCGTACATTTTATAGGCACTCGTCACAACGAAAATCACCTATTTTTTTTTTTTTTTAAATCAGCAACCACTTTGCGCTTAATGCATAATTTAACTCTTAAATAGTGAAACTAAAGTAAACATGTGGCTAATCTGATATCAAATTACTTAGGTAGGCGAAACTTGGCGCAGTTTTACGCATTTTGTCGACGAATTTCAATGATTTATCGTCGCCCTTACAAAACACGAAGCGTGTTTCAAACCATACCTAATGTAATTTGTGTACAGTGTAGTATCATCATTCATATAGAATTACGTTTAATTTCGCCTTTTAAAGTACTCGAATACGTTCCAAAATAGAGCTCAAATTTGAAGTCACGTTTTCAAGGTAATTGCATAATGTCACAATTTCAACGTACTCCATGTATCTCTATGCTCGATCATTTAAAACCTCCCCGCCGCGCCGCGCCCTGTCTCGCCTGGGTGCCCTCGGATTACAAAGTATTATCGAAGTGTATGCCTTGTGAAGTCGAAAGATAGCGAAAAAGACTCTCTAATGCGGAATTTCACCGGTACACTCACTCTCAAAGGTCGTTGTTTTCTCGACTTTTGACCCCTTCGAAAAATCAAATCAACATACAAATAAACGTGAACAAAGTGTTAATCAAGTTTGTCGTCCTGTCAAAGCTTGACGTATTAATAATGTCAAAAATTAACGTTTCGTATCAAATTCACCTCGGTATTTTTTTAATTAATTAGGAACGCGGTGTACTCGTCCTATACCCGGGTAGACGCGATGGTATAAGCTACAGCTTTAATTTTCTCTACCGAACGGTATACCCTGATGAAGCGAAGGGCTTGAAAAAATATAATAATTCTGTACAAGACACGGTCGTTTTTCATATCCAGATAGAACGTTGGTTAACACTTTAAACAACATATTCGCTTCATTTTTAGAATCGAGTGGAAATTTTAATCAGCTAGAGGATTTTGGCCTTTTCAGTTCCTTTCCTAACTCGCCACTTCTTCCGCAACATGAAAAATGTGACTTTTTTCACGTAGAATCTTTTGAAGGGTTTTTTATTTCAAGTAAAAAAAGTCAATGGGCACCTGGAATGCTTTACCTGAACCACGATTTCGCTTATTTAAATGTAAAAATTAATTTTTTAATCGAAAATTTTTAATTGACATTTTTGTACATTTTTTAACAAGCGAGCTTATTATTTTTTTTTTTAGAAGAACAAACTTTCAAAAATTTTCTAACAAACTTTTTTTTTTTGAAAATTTTTAAAATATGAATTGGCTATTTTTTCTTGTGAAGAACGAATTAATTTCTTTTCAAAGTCTCGATTTTCTAATTGAAAAAAATTAGATTATCAAATTTCATAAGAACTTTTCTGTTGTAGGTATTAACTTTGATTTTTTTAGG
Source organism: Trionymus perrisii (assembly GCA_900050545.1). Taxonomy (NCBI): domain Eukaryota; kingdom Metazoa; phylum Arthropoda; class Insecta; order Hemiptera; family Pseudococcidae; genus Trionymus; species Trionymus perrisii. The sequence continues at coordinate 80 of FIZV01054815.1, read as the reverse complement.
AACATTTTCAAATTTTTAATGAACATTTTTTTTTTTTTTTTTTTTTTTTAAAAACAACTTTTTTAGGTTAAAAAAAAAAA
>FIZV01054779.1:0-10156 GCA_900050545.1 Trionymus perrisii | reverse complement strand
TTTTTTTTTTTTTTTTTTTTTGAGAAAAAATTCCGACTTTTTTGAAAAAGGACATTATTTTTAAATCATAAATTTTTTGAAATGTGAAATTTTTAAACTGGTTTGAAAGAAAAAAATCACCCATTCTTTTTCGAATTAAAGAAATTATCATCCTTTTTTTTTTAAGGGAAATAATTTTTCAATTTTTTAGGAATTTTTTCAACTTTTCTAGGAATTGAAGAAATCAATTTCTCGGCTATAAAACATTCTTAATATTTATTTTGGGTAGCGAAAAAATTTCTCATTTTTTTCGGAATTAGGTACAGTAGAAATTTTTTATGTTTTTGGAAATGAAAAATTTTTTCAATTTTTTTTTTTCGCATATAAAACATTTTATATCTTAGAAAAAATACATTTCTTTTTCATGCAATTTTTTTGGAGAGAAAAGATTTTTTAATTTCTGTTGGAGAAAAAAATTATCCATTTTTTGAAAGTTCAGTATTTCTTCATTTTTTCGATTTTTTCGGTAATGAAAAAATGTTTTTGATTTTTTTGGACATAATTCTTTTTTTAATTTTCTTGGATTTTTTTTTTGAGAGATAGAGAAAGAGAGAAGAGAAGTATAATTTTTAGTTTTTTTGGGAGCAGAACATATTTTTTATGGAATAAAAATTTTTCCAATTTTTTGATTTATTTGAGAAAAACGTTTTCTTTCAATTTGTTGGAAATGGAAAAATTTTCAATTTTTTTCTTGGTAAAAAACTTAAAAATTCTGTTTTTTGGAGAAAAAAATCAGTTTTACAAGTTACATACAAAAGTGAAAATTCCCATCTCTTCGCCTCTTCAAATAAAAATCGAGCTACTCTTAGAAAACTCCAAGTTGCCGGCTCTATACTTGAGTTACGATGCCTCTGACGAGACGTAATTACCTTTTTGCAAAATACGAGTTGATGATCAAACAAGAAGAGTGTAACGTTTGTTGACCAAACACCAGCGAAAACTTTGGTAACATCGTTCTGATGAATTAGCTGCGAACTATTTTCTATTAAATTATCACCCTGTAAAAAATTTTACAACCCGATTACGTCATTTATATAAATTTATTTCGAGCTACGAAACAAACAAAACGCTTACCTCCCATCCTTCAATTCTTTGCTGCCACAATATCAACTTCTCTAAACTTTCCATTCGACGTTTCCTTTCATTAATAAGTACGGCCACTTCTCTCATAGCGTTCAAAGCGTTTCTAATTGCGTCATAGTCAGGATGTTCACTTTCGGTGTATTTGAGCAATTCGGCCAATTGCAAAGGGTACTTGCAAATTCGCTGAATTGGCGTTAATAAAAATCCATCCAAGGGTATTTCGATTAAATTCTTTTTAATTCGGCATTTTTCGAAGAAATTTCTGTATTCGGCTTTCTGATATAGCTGCTGTAGAGTGGCCATAGATAGAGGATGATTATTGCAGTAGTCGGAGTACATTCGGAAATGATCTTGCTGTAAAATGAAAATTAAATTTTAATTTTCTGATAAAATTTTCATAATTAGATGAAGGCTATAAATGATACTTACAAATTTCAAGAATGAATTTCCAACGCAGGTTTTATGAGGAGCTTGAGAATCCAAGCTCAAGTCTAGATGTTCCAGTAAAAGAACTTGAAACGCGTGGATTTGTTCCCAATTACCGAATATTTTGAAAGTATCTTCCATCGTGAAAAGCTCTTTAGCGTTACGACATTCGATTATATAACCCTAAATAAAAAATTAAATTATTCATCTTCATAAAGAAGTCGAGTGTTTTTCCTAGCGAAATCAATAATTAATGTAAGTCTTACTTCTTTCACGTCTCTTAAAACCTTGACGAAATCCCGTTCCGTGCTTACTAGTTCGCAGACAATTTTAGATCTAACCTGATCGTTGGAATAAATTGACAACGAAGTATGCAATTTAGTTGGAGAATCTAAGCTACTTTCCAACGTTTCTTCTTGATTCACTCGTAACTGTAAAATAATACCATGAATTACTATCGAACGATAATCTAATAAAACTCAGAACTGAAGAAAACGTACTCGAACAAAATCTGAAGGAAACCACCCAGACTTTCCATTGCACATGCCCCACCACCATTCTCTATCTAGTACATTGTAAACTTCAATGACATCCCCGGCATTGAAAGGCAATTCTTCCGATTCGATAGCAACATGATCCCATACAGCTTCGGCGTATATCACAACTTCTTCATTAATACCCTACATGAGATAATTATAATAAATTGAAAATTTGTCGTACATTCGTAATTCAATTCGCATTCGTGTAGTCACCTGTTCGAGAGAATTTTTTCGCGACGGTACCGAAGATCCGGAATCAGACATCATGTCGTCTTCAGAAAACAGAGCTCTCTCGTCTTCGCTACAAGCTGCTCTGGACGCTGTAGAATTATTTCAAATTAATTCAAAATTATTCTAATGATATTATTATAACCTTAGTCCCAACTTACGAAATGGTTTTCGTTCCAAAGCCGGTGAAAATCTACTACTCAACAGAGGCTGACTGGCTGTTCGGCGTAAATTGTATTGTCTATGTTTTCTACGTAATATGTATTTATGAAAATAATTTATTCGAAAGGGGAGAAAACAATTTTGAATAAACTTACTTCGACACAACAGGAACTGGTGGTTTATATTTAGTAGGAACTGTAGCATTGAACTGTTTATCTTTGACTATATCGCAGTATCCATTAAGATCAGACAAAGTTCGGCGGACTATTCGCTGTTGGCATTCTAATTTTGGAGGTTGTTCTCTATCTTTCATCTGTCACATGAGGAAATCGAAATTGTACATCAATTAATTATAAAAATGAGGGCGAATATATTTAGAATACTTACATTGACTTCATGACGATTTAAACCATCGACGTCATCGTTTCTATCGTGAGAACCGTTCATTTTACTATTTTTACGCTCTTTACTGCTACGCCAGGCTAGCGGTCCAAATCTAGATAAATAAATTACGATTAAAATTACATAACCCAAACGTACAATTTTTCAAAACAATTCATACCTAGTAGAGCTTTTCTTTGGTGGAGCTGGATCACAAAATACTTTATTTGAAGAGTTTCCGTTCAACATGCTTTTATTATCGTCTTCGTCGGCGTCTGAAGTTTTCCTCAGAAACCGTAACGAAAAACTTTTGCAAAATTTATGAAATACACGGTCACCGAGGTTCGAACCTATAATATTACTCCGATTAATGAATAGAATTTTCTGTAAGATTTTTGGAACACAGAAGGTACTCACTAGAAACAATATTTTCTTGAGACGTAGGACGGAAATCAGCCGAGTTCAAGGTGGCAGTCTTGCTGTTTTTAAATTTATCTCTTCTATACCTATGAATAAAGAATTTTCATTAGTAAAAATTCTAACTAATACTAGAAGTAATGTAGGCAACCAAATACGTACTTATTATCACAGTCGAAGTTGATATGCTTAACCGAATTATCATCCAGAGAAGGTGTACTAGAGTACTGACCGACTTTCATCAAACGACCGTATTTTTTCTTCTCAGGCATATCTTTTATTGGCTATAAAAATATCGCGATTATTATTACGACATAGAAACAATGTTAAACCATTCCAATAATTTTACTTACTGTAGTAGGTGCAGTTTCTGACATAACTGAAGGTGGAATGACGACCTTTTTATTCAGCAGTAGCCCCTTAATTCCATGTTTTCTCCAGTGGAACAGTAAAGCGGGACTAAAACAAAGCGAAAATTTTCATCAAAGTACAGATTAATATTTCACCAGATAAATACTAGAATACCTAACGGTTATGATGTGGCTACGTCGAAAAACAGAACTAAAATTTATGGTCCAAATTCCAACAATTCGTCGCAATATTATTTCACTCGATCAATGTACGAAACGCAATTACTGAACTTTATACTACAATATGCTCGAATTCAAAACTACGCCAGTTTGGCAAATGGTTCATCATATGGAGGATTAGGAAAGCAATCGAACTAATCGAACTAATACTTTATACGTACCCACAAATAATTGATTGCTTTTATCGTTGCCCATAAATTGGTTCAGTTTTTAATAGAATATTATTTACATGGACGATTTTTAAACACCTACTCACATAAATTTTCAATCAACTATCCAAACAACACTTTGTAAACTTTCATCGAAAGTTTATTTACAACGAAAAAATTGATATTTTGACTGTGCAACCGTTGTTACCTGTTCGGCCTAATTTCCGACCATTCAATAATATAGTTGAGTAATTTACCGGTATGAGCGTTACTAAGTGATAAGGTTCATTTTAGAAGAGAATCAATAAAGACACCGGGTTCAACATTATTGATCGATGGCATATGGCATAGCAAAAAGAAAGTACGTTATTTTAAAAAAGGGCGCAAAATACATGAAAATTCTTGCATACCTGTCCAAAATTAAGGTCGAGTTTTCTATTTCAACGAATTTATGAACCAAAACCATTATTTTTCTTTCGTTTAAAATTTCAGGAGATAGTTTTTGTTCAACTCTTCAACTTCATTATTTTCTATTCTAATTAGGCCTATTAAAAATCGTTTCAACAACTAACTGAATCGTCGATTGTTCTTTATCAAAAAATTTCTTCAAAAAAATGGAAGAAAAATAGGTGTCATATTGTGATAATGTCATCAATGTTTGATCTTTATCACGGATTGGTGATAATTGTAATTTTGTGAGTGTCACTCTGTGTCTCACCTAGCTTAGCTACTATTCCTTAAAGCACGTAAATCGATAAAATGTACCTACGTAATTCTAAATACCTAAGTATCAACAATTTACGGTGAAAAATTATAAAAACAAGCAACACGCAAGCAACCAACACTTACTTATCTTGTAATTTGATATCGGTAGGCATTTTATCATTACGTTGGAACGATTTAGGCAACGAATACGATTTCCTCTTCAATTCTTCTAAATAAGCGTTATCGTTATATTGCGGCGAATAATTAGCAAAGCAGCTTCCTCCTGATGGATCTGTTGATAGAGACGAAGCACATCTGCTACCATAATACGCACTTTGTAAAATATCGGGTTGTTTCCGAATGAATTCGGGGTCATAGGCGTTATGATTTTCTAATCTCGAATAAGATGATATATTGGCAATATCCGGCGGATTAATGATTTCGTGGCTAATTCGGTCCTTCCCGGTGGGATAAATTTCCTCGTATAGTTGGTTATGAACACCGGTTGTAATTGGGTACTCATCACCGTATCTGCGATTTTTCCCTTGAATAGGTATGCTACTGGAACTCGAGTTTGTTTTCCTAGTTACAGGTTTATCTAGCATGGGATTCGTGTACGAACACGAACAATCTTGGAATTGATTGTTGTATTTGGTGGCAGGTAAACAGTCATTGTAATAGTAGTAAGGATAATTATACGAGTTAGGTGATCTACTATAAATGGCGTTTGTTCTAGTATCGTGATAGGCATCTGGAAATAAAGAAAACCGAAAATGCAAAATTATTAATTGCTGCTAAAATGATACCAATAAATCTAGACTTGCTAATTATACGAACCGTCAAATGAGGCGTATCTATTACGGCTCTGGTTCTTAGGAATATTTCTAGCTTGCGTGCCATAAAAATGATCAACACCATTGCTTTCCGGTAAATAATACGTGTTCGCGCATCTCGCCTGGAAACTAGCCGCTCGACGAATTTTCTGCCTACGCGGCGTTTCTGGCTCGTACGAATGGTACGATTTTACCGAAGGTGTATCAAACTGTTCTCTTTCGTCGTAGTCGTCCAAATAACTCGGCTCGCCGGCTATGCTATGACTTAAGGTAGATGGCACCGAACCTACACGACAGTGGTTGCAATAGCAATTATAAGAATACTGAGAACATTCTGGATAGGGATCGGATTCCGAACGCCAACTCGAGAAGCCAACTTTATCGTTGAATGATTCCGATTTGAAACGATTATTAAATTCATGATCCCCGTAATCGGTAGTCATCCTTCTTCTGTAATTATTAGACTTACTCAGCGGTATTTTATCTCTATCATTGGTCGTGAAATATGTAGAATTGTAACCCTTCCCTCGATAATAGCTCGTGCCATTTCGAGCATTAAGTAGACCCATTTTCGTACGTAAATCGGGATACATGTAACCGCAATTTCCCTTCATAGGGTTTATATTTTCAGAATTCTCCATAAATTCGATATCGTCTTGAAAACCAGGCGGAGGCGAAAGAATGGGATAATAGGAATGAGATCTGAGTGTATCTTTGTCTGTTCTCCTTCTGTTTGAAAGTTTCATTTCTAATTCTTTTTCATACTCGTTGGAAAATCTTCTAGGCGGATCAATTATTAGTGAATCGCTTCTACTACACTCCTTACTTTTACTTTTTAAATAATTTTGTTGATTCGTTCCATTCAGAGCGGAATGTGTCCTATTAATATACCGCCTAGGTAAAGGTAAAGGTTGCTTGTTAATCAACGGTTGACAATCATTTTCGCGTAAATGTTTTCGCGTTTCGGTATCCCGGTACATTTTACCAGCATCCATGTTAAATATTAATTTTAAATTTCGACCAATGTTGTCTTCTTCATTTGCAATCGTCCATGGCTCCGAAGTACTTCGCAGATGTAACACAGAGACATTCGGTCCGCTGAAAATCAGAAGAAAAAAAACGAGTTTTATGCAAAAGTAAGAATATCGTCATTAAAAATGTGTGTAATGTAGTGATGTGGATGTGCAGCACTTTCATTACGTGGGCATATAACGTCATTAAGCGAATAAATCGAGTTTCGGTATAAATCGGGTCAGTTTACAAGTCTAGACAAATACCCTGAACAGTGTTTATAAAACTGTGAATAGAAACAATACTCATTTTGAATTCACGCTGCGTTAGGTACATATTTTCAAGAGAAAAATGGAAGTTTTATTATGCATTTGCATAAATAATCTCGCGGGGTACTGAATTTGAATTTTTTTTATTGCGTTATTGCTTATACCTCTGAGTGAGTTCATACATACCAACCTACCTACTGCTGTGATTTTGGTTCAGTTCAACGTTTAGCGTGATTTTATGGAATACCAATTGAGGGATTAGTTTAGAAAAACAAAAAAAAAACACTCGATAGTCGAAGCTAAACTTTAAACTTATGAGGTATCGAGTATTTTTCATTCAAAATAGGTAGGCACTTCAAAATATGATTCCATAGGTTTCGATAGTATTTTTAAAGATGGTCGATTTTTCAAGTTTTATGAAATATTTGAATTAATTTATTACTTTCAAAACGAAATCTTCTCCCCCTTCCTCAATGTACATTAGTTAATCTATTTTCGAATTTCTTTTTTTTCACACAATGTCACCTTAACAGTAAAAAGATAATTTTTTTTGAGCCCACACATAATTATTTGATATTTTATTGTAGGTATCAAGTCCATTAATCATCAAACCAAATTTTATCACCTCGTTGGCGAAAACTTAACGTCGAAATTCTCTTACCGCGATATTCTTCCTTTACAAAGTAATTATTAATTCGATACGCTTATATACCATAACCAGACCAGAATTAAATGTTTACCTAATTCAGTACCTATATAAAAGGAAACCAACCAAATCAATACGGAGGTGATGAAGCAGAAAATCTTCCATTTGCAAATAAAGCGAATAAATTATACGTCTCGTTGTCAGAAATATTTCAGAGATGAATTTCCAACTCCCAAGAGGAGAATTAATTGTCATTTACTTCGACGCCGAAGACTAATTATCATTATTGTTGAGCTTGAGATGAGATTCTCCAGACGGAGACACTATCACTTATTGTAGCGGAAGAATTATTGTGTTATGATATCGACTCGTCATAACAATGGAAAATAAAAATGAAAATTATTGAAAGTTTGTGGAAGTGGAAATGGTTAACACAATATGGTTTTCTTATCAATATGACAATGAGTTAGGTAATTTTCCTGTTATTGAGTTGATATAGGTAATAGGTATAGGTAAGTAGTTTTTTTAAAACATTATTTTTATCACGGAAGTACCTATCCATCTTTTTATATTAAACGTTGAAACGAAAAATTATTCTGACACGACACGTAATTAAGTAATTATTCACTGATTCTAAAAAGTTACCAAAAATTAATAAACATTTTCAAAAACAAGAGCACCAATTGGAAATTTATTTTTTGAATGTGACTTTTTACCTTTGCAAAATTATTAGTAAAAAATGCATGTTTCTCCCGCAATAATTTTTTTGCAAAATTTTTAGTGCGTAAGTAAAGAATTAATTTTTTTTGCAAAAATTTCAGTAATTTTGTAAAGAAATTTCTAAAAATTAAAATTACAGATGTACCCACTTGATTTGAGAGTTTTATGGTTTTTCTGGAACTTCGCAGCAATTCTATCAAGTTTAATAAAAAAGTTTAGTAAAATTATTTTTCAAATTTCTGAAAAATTCTTTGAAATTTAGTACTTGAACATTTTTCTGTTTTTTTTTATATTATTTTTTAAAGTTTCATTAAAAAAATTCCGAAAACTTGAACAGATTAATTTTCCTGAAATTGAAAGAAAACAATAAATGGTAGAGTTTTGAAACTTCATTACAAGTTCTGTAATTTTAAAAAAAAAAACTTGTAAAAAAATTCCAATTATTTTGCGAAATCGAAAATTTTTTGATTTTACTTACAATTCGTGATAATTTTAAAAAAATTATTCTACAAATTTATGACAAATTCTCTAAAATTTTTTGATTATTTTTTTATTTCTGTTTTCTGAAGTTTTGCAGAAAATTCCTTGATTTTTAAAAAAATTTATTGAACATTTTCCAAAGAATTTTAAAAGTTATTTGAAAAATTTATCTATTTTTTGAATTTTTTTTTAAATAAAATTTTCTAAAGTTTTTGAAGAATTTTATAATTTAAAAAAAATGAAATTTTTCTATTTTGAGGTAACTTTTTGAAATTTTGATTCGTGAAATTATTTTTCAAATTTAAAAAATCTTTCCTGAAAATTTGTGATTTTTTTTTGTAATTTTCTGAAATTTTGTAAAAAAAAAATCGAGAAAAATATTTTCAGAAATTTTGAGAACATTTCTCAAAAAAATCGAGAGTTTTTGGCAATTCTATCAATATTTTCTGACGTACTTTGAAAATTTTTTCCAGAATTTTTTGAAAAAATCTTTAAAAACTTTTGTGATTTTACTAAAATTTTGTAAAAATTATTTTACTTGTTACAAATTCTCTAAAATTTTGTGACTTTTTTTCATTTTTATTTTCTAAAGTTTGAAAAAAAATCTATTAAGTAATGGTTTTTTAGAAAAATTTTTCGAAAACTTTTGAAAATTTTTAAGCGTTTTGTGAAAAATTTATAATTTTTTGAAAAATTTTCTGCAATCTTTGTGCATTTTTTTAGAATTATTTTGTGACTTTTTCTGATTTTTTTTGTATTTTAAAAAAATTTACGGCATTTTGCGAAAAAATTTTGAGACACTGTAAAAAACCTTTTTGATGACTTTTGTAGCAGGTTTTCTGAAATTTTGTGAAAAATCTTTCAAAGTTTTGAGAAAATTGTGCGAATTTTTTTTATAATTTATTGTTCAATTTTCCTGTTTTAAGAAAATTTTTTAAAAAATTTATTTTTTTGAAAAGTTCTCTCAAATTTTGTGATTTTTTTTCAAATTTTCAGAAATTTTATAAGAAAACCTTGTAAATTATTGAGAAAGATGTTCTGAAATTTTGTAAAAAATTCTCCCGTGTTGAGAATTTACTGAAAACTTTTTCCAAAATTTCATAAAAAATTCTATCAAAATTTGATGGTTCTACCGGAATTTTGTGAAAAATTCTTTAAAAATTATGTGATTTTTCTTTGATATATTTTTTTTCAATTTTAAAAAAGTTCAGTCTTACATTTTATGAAAAATATTCTATATCTATTTTTCAAACAAATTCTCCGAAATTTGTCTGGGTTGCCTAGAATTTTGTGATAATATTTTAAAATTTGATGACTATCACTAATTTTACCGTGTAATTTTAGAAAAATTTTCCATTTTCAAAAATTCTAATTGTCTGAAGTTTTTAAAACAAACCTAATTCAAAATGTTTTTGAATTTTTTTGACTTCTGATATTTTTTTCGATTAAAAAAAAATCTCTGTCAATTTTGTAAAATA
>FIZV01054759.1:0-12711 GCA_900050545.1 Trionymus perrisii | reverse complement strand
ACAAAAATTACTTACAGAATTTTCAAAATTATGTAATCATTTTTTAATAACTTATTTCCTCAAGAACTAAAAAACTCAAAATTTATTGAATTTTTAAAAATCTTAAAATTTCTAAAAATGATTAAATTTTTAAAAATTGCAAAAGTTTTCAAAATTTCTGAATTTTTAAAAATCTGGAAATTTCTAAGAGATGTTTTTCAATTTAAAAAAAAAAAATCTGTTCATAAATTATAATCAATTAAAATTAATCACATGCGAAAATTCAACCAATGGAGCATGGAAGTTTGAATCAATGCGGAAAATTTGTTTAAGATCTTGCAGAATTTTTGAACGACTTTTACAAGGTTTTAAGATTTTAATTTTTTATAAACACTTAATAAAAATCTCATTTCTTTGAAAATTTGGAGGGAAGTCGGAATTCCTGTTTTGATTATTTTAAAACATTTTGTTGGAAAAGTTCGAACCAATGCGATATACAAATAAAATTACGTTTTGCCTTGCGGGTTAATTTGCAATTATCTGTTCGAAATATAAATAATGAACAGAACGGTCTACATTACACGTTAAACGAATGTTCCATCTGTTCTGCAGGCTAGTTTGCGATTTAATCAGACTCGAACATTGGCTGGCCTTTTTGCGGTATTGAACTTTTCGAACCACTAATATGCAATTCAAATGTCAAATTTTAGCGTGACCAAAATGGTTATGGTAACGTTAAACGCTTCATTTAATATATAAACATCTCATAATCTAAACACGACTTGAATTTATGTTACCAGGGTTCGGCCTTTTATAATAAAAGCCGACTTTCTTTTCACTTGGTAACTTTAATGTTCACCTGAGTAGCGCCGCAAACGAAACGATAAGAAATTAACGGAAGGGCGTGATTAAATAAATAAGCCGAAAGTTTGCTGGCGCTTTTGTCGTCGACGCGAAGCGAGGTATTAATTACAAATTCGCTTTCTGCTTTTTGCACTTTTCCACTTCATTTAATTCGTCAGTTTCTAGGGTAGAAATTGCCTCCTAAACCTTATCTTTTGACGTTTGTGTATTGAGACATTATGTACTTGTGCGTAAACCTTGGCATGAGAGCAGAGAGAGCCTCAGTTCATAATAGGATTTTGAATTTTGTTGAATGGTATGTCATTATATCGAGCCACGAGCCTTAATTGTTATATAGTTAATTTTTATTCTACTTTGTGTTTTTTCTCCATCCTGAGCCAAGATTACTTCTGCGTTGCTCGTAAGAGGCGTTTCTTTCCTTTCAAATAAATCACTTCTTCAGAATGGTTGTAGCGATTGTTGCAAATACCCGAACTAAGTAGGTAATTGCTCAAGTGTGCGAAAACTTTGCTTATTTTCGATAGTATTTTTCTCTTAAGTATTCGTTTTTTTTATATTCTTTTGAGCTTTGAAGAACGCTCGCTGTTGTAAAATAAGATGGACAATTTCGTTTGGTAAAGTAATTTGGATGAAAATTATTTTTCAACGCGGATGTGACAATGCTAGGTAGATAGTAGTTCTTACTGTAGACCTATCTCCATAAGCTCACGACGCGAAGAAAATACTTCACTGGAAAAGTACCCATTTGAAAAGGTTTATCCTCGAAATTTCAGAAGTAGGATGGATTCCTCTTTTGTAATTTGTGCTGAAGCAATTGAAAAAAAAAAAATGAAATTTTTCAAAAATTCTTCACAAAATTTTTTAAAAATCCCCCTACAATTGAAAAAATTGTTTCTTATTGAAAAAATTTGTAAATTTTTACTTTTTTTCCACAAAAATTTGTAAGATTTGTGTTTGAACAAAAATTTTAAAAAAAGAGCCTAAAATATTGTTTTTTAAAAAAAATGTGTTGATTTCGATTTTTTAACAAATTTTTAAGATTTGTTTTTGAACAAAAATTTAAAAAAAAAATGTTTAAAATATTGTTTTTTAACAAAAATTTGTCAAGTCCAATTTTTTAACAAAAATTTAAAAAAAAATGTTTAAAATATTGTTTTTTAACAAAAATTTGTTACCTAATTCCAATTTTTTAACAAAATTTTAAAAATTGTTTTTAATTATGAATTTTTAAATTTCGTTTTTTAAGAGAAACTTGAAAAAAAATGAAAAGAAAATTTGAAAAAATTGCCTTTGAACAGTATACTTACCTATCTTTTAGAAGTAGTTTCTTAAAAAAATTCCCAAAACTAGCGTTTGAGTAAAATTTAAAAAAAAAATTATTTTTTAAACAAAATTTTGAACATTTTTCTTGAAAATCTAAATTTAGAAACCTTGTTCTTTCAACAAAACTAAAACAAAAAATTTAATGTGCAATCAATATAACTTTTTGGGAAATTCAACTTCAAACAAAACTTTTTATGAATCGTTTTTCATTGAGATTTCAAAAATTGATGTTCGAGCTAAAATTTAAGGAATTGTTTACCTAATACAAATTTGCATATCAAAATTTCTTAAATTGCTACGTTTGAGTCAAAATTAAGAAAAACGCTTTATTTGAATAATTTAAAAAAATTCTTCGGGAACTCATTTCAAAGAAAAATAAAAAAGGAATTAATAAAATTTTTTGAAAAAATTGGGTTTGAACAAAATTTTCTATGAACAGATTTTCAACAAAATTCCTAAAATTTATGATCAACCAAAATTTAAAAAATTCATTTTTGAACCATTATAGGAATAATTTCTTTGAAAATCCGTGTTTGAAAATTTTGTTTCTAAAACGAAAAAATTGAAAAGTAAAAAATTTGAAAAATTCAACTCCGAATGAAAATTTTTAGAAAATAGTTTTACAAAAATTTATATACTATCAAAATAAAAAAATAATAATAATAAAAACTTGAACTTTTTTTTTGAACAAAATTGAAGAAAATAATTTCTGAAATAGATATTTGAAACAAACCTAAAAGAATTCTGTTTTAATATTTTTTCAAATAACACAATTTCGAAATTTTGTTTAAAAAAAAAATTAAAATGAAGAAAAATAATTGTTTTGCAGAAAATGTAGGTATGTACGTTTGAACCAAAATTAATAGAATTCAGTATTTGAAAATTTTGATTTTTCGAACAAAATTTTAAAAAATCGTGGTGAAAAATTTGGCTTTGAAAAACATTTTTTAAAATTTGTTTTTACAGGAATTTCCAAAAAGTTTATGTGCGACACAACATTTAAAAAAATCAAAAACTGTCGTTAGTGTTCTCAATTAGACTCATTGACCTTATATACTTTAAAAATTTCTTTAAAAGCCTGAAATTTAAAAAAAAAATGTTTATTATAAAAATATGGAGAATTTGGCTTCAAAAAAACTATTAAAAAAAATATTTTTTCAACGAAATTCCTAAAATTGATATTATTATTTAAGAAATGAAATTTTTAAATCGTATTGTTGTTTAAGTTGCTGAGCTAAAATCTGACAAATTTGTTTGCCATCAATATTTTGAAAATTTAAAACTATAATAGTTAGAGCTATAGGATCTTAGAACTTAACAAGAATTATATCTATACCTAACCTGTTGAAACCTCCAATCTCTCCTTTAAAAAATAAAAATAAAAATAAAAAAAAGACAGAAGAAGGGAATAATGTTGCATGAGACAGAGCTTCGATAGATGCTTTCCTAAAAAAAGTAATAATAATAATGGCATTTTAAAAACCATAAACAGGAACTTCGAGTCTTGAAGATAATCTACTTAATTCGCTTCACTCGGGCAAGATTAGCAAACTTGTGCAGAAAAAATGGATGAAAATTAATATTACGTAGTTTTCAAGTGTCTTTTAAAAACGAACAATAGAAAGCTTTGTTCTACTCTACTCGCAGATGCAACTTTCCTGATATTAAATTACCCTGTTTTCTGCGAGGATCGAGAACTGAAACAGACACATCTTTATAGCGTATTCGTGAACGGGGTCGAAACAAAAATTTTTTCATTGTTGGTATAAAAGAGGGGATGAAAAATGAAAAAATTTGCCAATCAGAAAAATATATCTAGAAATCTTCAATTTTGTCCAATTTTGCAACCCATAATAAAAATAATGAAATTTCGCATTTTATAGCAAAAAAAAACACTCATCACTTGCAAAAGTGTTTCCCAATCACTCATTATTGAAAATTTTATCAAATATTTGCCAAAAGCATCAAATGCTGGACGGTCACACCCCCTCTCCTGTTCCCAAGTAAGAAATGGAAGTGTAAATACTATTTACGAGGACGAGAGCATCTGCTAACGTACTTTGTGCAATGGTACAGGAATAAAATGGACACATTCTATTAGCTTTTATAAAACGTTTTGGGATATACATGAGGAAGTAAACAAAGACTTTAATAGTGATACGGGCGTTCGTATCAGTATCTGTGTATACTTCATCCATTAGCGCGTATCTGAAGACTGACGTGAAGCTCCACTCTGAAGATGGAATTTTACCACGTCAACGTACTAAACCAATGTACTACTCGCGTGGCAGCATTTGTATTAGTTTAATTGCACATCGGCCAAGAGGAGGCGAAGGTGATAAAGTGTAATTTCTCTTATCATGGCTGGAACTAGCGTAATGAAAACTTTACTCCGCTCCGTTCGTATCACAGGTCCGACATGAAGACTCGGAACCGAGAGTAATTTCGGGGTGGAGCTGCTCTCAAGAAGTTACTTATGCGGCAATGGCGACGTAAATAAAATCGCGCTCGTAACATCCAGAAAGAGAAGCGATAACACCGCTTTAGCGATTCAATTCTGTCGTATTCATTTTTCATCGAATCACTGCTTAATGCTGTTCAATTTAGCCAATTCTTATTGAAGATAACGGGGGAATCGTTTCGGAGAAAATACGCTGATTTTTTTTTTTTTTATAGCGACGAAGTAGGCAGTATGGGATGTTTCTTTTGAGCGAATTTCCTATTCAAAATGAGCTCCTTAACTCACAGATTTTGTTTAAAACGAAGTTTTAAAAATTTTGATATACTTACCTAGTTTAACACATTTAAAAAAAATACTTACTTATTAAAATTTGAAAAAAAAACTAGCATCCTGTTCCAAAACTCATCAACATTTTGCATACGTTTTTTTTTTAATTTTGCAATCTGTAGAAATTTCGCAATTTTAAAAAAATTAGCAAGTTTGGAAACATAAGAAATTTTTAAAAATTTTGCAACTTCTATAAAATTTGTTATTTTAAAAAATTAACAACTTTTGAAAATTTAGTACTTTTTACAAATTCAGTACTTTCTAAAAGTTGGTCAATTTTTGAAAAATTGACAACTTCTGAAAATGTAGCAATTTGGCAAAATTTTGCAACTTTTAAAAAATTAGCAATTTTTTAAAAATTGGCATATTATAAAAAATTTAGCCACTTTTAGAAGTTTTGTAATTTCTGTAAAATTAGTTATTTTGAAAAATGAGCAATTTTTGAAAATTTGGAAATGTTTAAAAGTTAAGTCATTTTTAAAAGTTTATCAGTTTATAAAAACTTGACAATTTTTGAAACATTAGCATTTAAAAAAAAATAGCGATGCATAAAAATTTAGCAATTTTTGAAAAAACAATATTTATACCTACTTAGACAAAAAAACTTCGCAATTATTTCGCTGGAAATTTTATCAGCCATGAAAGATATTTTTATTTTCAAATTTAGGTACCTACTTACAGTACTTACCAAGATGAATTCGAATTTTTTCAATTTTAGGTAGGCACCTGTCCTACAAGATGATTTTTTTTACACCTTTTCTTTAAATTTTCAAAATGTTGTTCAAAAATTATTTCGTTCCAAATACCAATTTTGGTGGAGATGGCTTTTTAAATTTTAAAAAAAATGTTTTTCGAAGTAGGTTAATTTATTTGTCTAAAAAAGTATTTTTTAAATTTCGTTCTGAAACAAATTATTTTTTTATATTCGTATTGTCACCAAAACTTTTTTTCAAGATTTTCTTCAAACGCAAACTTTTTGAGATTCCGTTTAAAATACTATTCAATAAATTTTGTTGAGAAACCACTTTTAACAGTTTTATTAGAAAATAATAATGATAATAATTTTGTTTAAACTATATTTTGTTTTCTTTTAATGGCATATATAGGTACATATATATTTTTTAAATTTTGAATATTTTTTCAATTAGAAAAATCCTAATCTTAATTTGTTTTGTTCGAATTAACTCGATCTCTTCATCTCTTTTCTTGAGAAAATTCGCTTATAAAATCCTCGCATAACTCGTTGAAAATTTTCTGTCGGTACGTCGGTGTTTTTTTTTTTCTTAATTCAATAAAACAATAAAATGGAGATACATCGTATGTAAGAGTGGTCTTTTGTTGCCTCGAATACCTCTTGGCGTTCTATTGGCGTGCTATGTACGTACCATGTGATCAATATTTACGAAGCCTGGAAGCCGTCTAGAATGCCAAAATGATCCCCAACTTGTAGTATCATAAAATAACCGTCTTTCTCGATCGTTTATTCGCAAAAGCGTCGTATTACGAGCAGCGTTTGCGAAATTCGCCTCGTAAGGGAAATCTCGTCCTCGTCGTCGTATTTTGCTTCTTTACGGTGCATTCTTGGAAAATTATCAACGTGGTACGCCATTCCATTCGCAGATGAGAAGGTAAAGCGGCGGAACGGGGTACTACGGGACAAATTTAACGGCGAGGAAACCAATGATGAAGAAAACTTAGCAAAAATGTACCTACGTATATATTTCGCCTTCTTAATTCGATATTTTAAAAGAATGCTATTTTTTCTCTCTTACTGTATATTCCTTTTATACTCTTTTTCTCTCTGCACGAAATATTATCGTCGCCTGCTTCGACCTGGCATTGTATCTATGCGAAGAATATAACGAATAATTTAAGTAATTTATTTTATTTAAGAGCAGTTCTTTCTAACAATATCCAGTGGAACGGTCGTTCCACCACCCGTCCTCTCCCGACCCGAATGATTATCAATTCTGTGTTTGACGTATTTTAAATTACATTTTTTTAAAAGCTATTTTCTTCTTATTCTTTTGCATTTTTTTTTTTTTTATTTTTTTTTTCGCTTTGCTCTGATAGAATAATAGGTATCTTTCTGTTGTGTACAAATGGAAAATGATTTAACTTGTGTGTGAAAAATATGTAAAATAGAGGCTTGTTTTTTATAAATACGTGAAGAAAGTGCGATACAGAAGCGGTTTCTTTATATTTATTCACACAAACACACATCTCCCTCAAACGAGAGCTTCTCGCGAATAAAAAACATTTACCTACTTAACCGATGAGTGTATGAACAATATAACGTTGGCACATTCTACGTCAAAAGAGAGGTTGTTTTTTAACAAAAATGATGAACTTTTATATTTAGCGCAATTTTACGCCTTGCCGAGGAAAAATGCTCCTGCGACGTACCAACTTATGGAATCGATTTCAGTTTGGCAGTCAAGTCTGACTGTACGAACTTGTCGGCAGCATATGCAAGCTAGAAAAAAGCCTCTAAATAAGGTACAACGTTTTGATTCTCGTCTTTGCAAAAATTTTTATACTCTTTGATAAGGAAACGTGCTAATAGGATTTTAATATATACATGACGTCATATGAAACTTTCGACTTGACGCTCACTGCGTGTAGATTTTTTATCCTTCCAAGCATGCTCTTTTTGTATTCGTGGTTTCAGCGAATGAAGAAAACTTTACTCTTGTATAGTGTTGTATACGTAGTAATGACTTTATAACAGCTGAGGGGAGACGGTGGCAGCGAAGTTCGTAGTAGCAGTAAGTTGCTTATACTCGGTATAGTCATTTTTTGTTGGTTGTACGAGCATTATGAAAAAAAATTGGCGAAAATGGAAAAAATTATAAATAAATATCATTTTTAAAAAATTTATTCGGAAATAATTCATCAAAACTTTAATAAAAACTTTTTTTTTTTAATTTTGCTCGCCAAAAATATATTTTCAAAATTCTAATCAGAACCTTTATTTTTAGTTTATTTGTTTGAGAACAGTTTGTTCAATATTCAAGTTTTATTGGAAATTAAGTTTTGTTTAAAATGAATTTTTTTCAATTTGTTTAAAAAATGAAACAATTTTTTAATTTTTTTGGGTGTAGGTAAATTTTTTCAAAAAATAATGTTTCCAAAAAATTTATAAATCGAAAATTTCCAAATTTTTTTAACTAATCAACTACGAAACAATTTTTCTCAAACTTTATTTGAGAGTTATCAAATTGTGAATTTTTGTCATTTTTAAAATTTTATTTGGAAATTATTTATCAAAACTTTTATAAAACATGATTTTTTTGAGGATGCTGTATGAAAAAAATTTTGTTCAATACATATCGAATTTTTGAGCATAAAATGTGTAAGTGCCTGAAATTTTGTCGGAAAAGTGAAAAAATCAAAATTTTATTTGATTGCAAATTTAAAAAAAAAAGGAAAAAAATCACCATGATAAATTTTTTTATATTTTTTGGCTTACGCAAACTACCACTAATTCCACACCTTTCGTAGTGCTACCCTCTCGAAAACCATTCCCATTCATCTACCTTTAGTATCATTTTACAATTCACAGCGTCTTTCGAACGCCCTATACTTATCAAGTTATCAATTTCAAGGCCCGGGACAAAAAATTTTACAGATGTTTTTAGGGGTGATTTTAATTATTAGGTATGTTTCTATAAATCGAATTTTTCTTCTGTTATTTACACGCCACTGACTCGAAAGGGACCTCATCTTCTGTACCCTCACCCCATGAGTATAACCGGCTCGTCAATCTCTCTAGATAAATTGAGAAAAGCAATGCCTTTGGCGAATAGATAATTTCTTGTTGCTATAACTACTTCAATTTCAACGATAGACATTCCCAACAGAGTTGAAACTTTATATCCGTTTTCGAAGCGCTGTTCACTATTCAGTGCCTACATCGGAAAAATTTCAAAATGCAGTGTTGTCAATCGATTTTGTTACCTATACCAATTTTCAAAGCTTTAAAACGCATTTATTTATAAAATGAACTCTCAGTGTTCATAAATTCTTCAATTTTTCTCTAATTTTGTGAAATTGGATATTTTTTCCAGGTACCATAATTTTGATTTTTTTTTTAATTTAAAAAATTAATTTTTTTTCTCCAAAGATTAGTTATTCGAGAAATATTTTTTCTTCAAAACGCTAAATGCTCATTTCTTTTTCTTTTTTTTCATAAGTAGGTGGTAGATGGCGTTGTGAATGACGTAATTTGGCCAGTAGTTCCCCTGCCGATAAACATAGGTATAAAATAAATAAAGAAAGACCAAAAAAAAAAACACGAAAAAAATATGAGGATTTTTTGAGGATTTTTGAAAAATGATTTTATGTATTCGTGTTGAGAAATTTTCCCTATGAACTGATGCTAACACTAATCTGAATTTTCTGATTGTTCATTTTCATTGACTTTTTGTATTTTCGAAATCGCTTCATTTTTATAATTTTTTTAACTTCAAATTTCCCACTTCTTTGAGATTTTTCAATTTTTTCTATGTTTGGATATTTTAATATTTTTGTTGGTTATAATTTTTTTTTAATTTGCTAAGCATTTATTTTTTTCTATAAAAATTTTTCAATTAGGTATTTTTATGACATTTTTAAAATAGTTTTCAAAATATTATTTATAAATGTTACATTTTTGATACATAAAAATGCCACTTTTTGACCCTTGAAATGCCGCACTTTCGACGCTTAAAATGTCACATTTTTGACACTTGAAAAAGACACATTTATAACACTTGAAAAATTCAATATTTTTTCACATTAAAAATAAATTATATTCTCACCCAAAAAAACACCACATTTTGTGATATTTAAAAATGTCACATTTACGACACTTAAGAATGCTACATTTTTGAACCTTGAAATGTCACATTTTTGACACATGAAAATGTCACATTTTGACACTCGAAAAAAAAACACATTTTTAACACATGAAAATAATCACCTTTATGACGCGCAAAAATGTCAAATTTATAACATTTGAAAACAACATATTTTTGACACTTGAAAATTTCACATTTTTGATTCTTAAAAATGTCACATTTTGACACTTGAAAAAGCCACATTTTTAAACACTTAAAAAATCCCCTTTATGACGCGCAAAAATGTCAAATTTATTGCACTTGAAAATGACACATTTTTGACACTTGAAAAGATCACATTAATAACACTTGAAAAATTCAATATTTTTTCGCATTAAAAATAAATTATATTCTCACCCAAAAAAACACCATATTTTTTTACATTTAAAAATGTTACTTTTCAAACATTAGAAAATTTCATATTTTTGACATTTGAGAATGTCACATTTACGACACTTGAGAATGTTACATTTTTGACACTCTTGGAATTAAAAATGTCACATTTTCAAGCTTGAAAAATGTCACATTTTCAAGGTTGAAAAATGTCACATTTTGACACTTGAAAATCCTCATTATTAACACTTGGAAATATCACCTTCATAATGCACAAAAATGTCAAATTTATAACACTTGAAAACGTAATATTTTTGACTTTTGAAAACTTCACATTTTTGACACTTGAAAATGTCACATTTTTGACACTTGAAAATGTCACATTTTTGACACTTGAAAATGTCACATTTTTGACACTTAAAAATGTTACATTTTTGACACAAAAATGTCACATTTTTGACACTTAAAAATGTCATATTTTTGACACTTAAAAATGTCACTTTTTAAAAAATATGATAAATTTTTTTCCTCTTAAAAATTTTTTTAATGAATTTTTTTTTAAATATTCTCAGATTTGTCTTTGAAAAAAATTTTATGAGTCAAAAAAAAAATTGCAAAATATTTATAATTTTTTCCATGCAAAAATTTGGAAAACATTTTTTGAGTGAAAATTGGAAAATATGTACCTATACCAAATTTTGATCCTGAAAAAAATTTGAATTGAAATGTTTTGCAAAATGTTTTTAAAATTATACAAGCGAAAATTTGATACTCGATAAATGATCAATTTACGTTCAATAAAATAATTGAGGGATGAGAGGGATTATTTGCCGAAAATTGTTCCCATTGTGTTTAGACTTTTTCGTGAGTGACCTGTTTCCATGAGAATTTTTTTGTCAAGTTTGCTTTCCTTTAATAGGATCTTTAGATCAAGAGTCTTTTATCAAAATAAAAAAATCTGATATTTTAAAAATTGAATAATCAGTCAAAAAATTCATCAAATACACGTCTCGAGGGTCCGCAAACATGGATCGAATGGATATTTGGCCCATTGTTGAATCATCCAATGTGTCGGAGAATGTAGGTCTTTTTGTGTACTTTACTTACCCGGCGCGTCATCTTCGGTAAATGGGTTACCTAACAAATATTTTCAATCAAATTGCGATTTTATTTTGCATTTTGTTGATTTATAAATAATGCTAGGCCTACACATTATGTAATCCGTGTTCACATAGACGCGTTGAAGAAACTCGAACGTAAAATAAATATACTTTTGAAAAAAATGACGGTATTCTTATGTGCGAAGGCTACACGAGTTGAAACATGCATTATTCAAGCTATATTAGAAATCATTTAAAAACGACTAGACTTCGATTGTACGACCAGCACCAGAATATACACAACGTAGGCAAAATGTTGGCGCAAATACGAGCGAATTGCGTGTATCTAAAGTACAAAAAGATACGGATATTACTCTATCAAATAATCATTCATCAATTGGCCGCAATGATGTGCAAAGAATTATGGTGCAATTGGTTAGCTGCCGTTCAATGAAGCGTAATATTTACCTAATTTTAATAGCCATCGATGACCGACGAAGCGGTGTTTTAAAAATACTGTGAGAATCGCGATCGACAATCGTTCATCGCTGTAAACATAATTACATAGGCCAGGCGCGCACTGGGTAATTTTATTGTTCCGATATGACGAATGAGTATTCCATTCGATATCACAATTTTTACGAAATTCATTGACGAATTGCCTTGCGAAATAATAGTACAATATTAGAAGGTTAGTTTAGGAGGCGCCTGGAGGAACGAATGGATTAGGTACTTTAAATTCACCCGATTTTTTTAGGCTGTTGATGATACTTACAATTTTTTTTTTTTTTGAAAACGAGAGGGTCAATTGAAATTCTAGAAATGTTTTTAAAACAGTGTTAGTTTTACATTAATTTGAAAAAATACCTACTTTATACAACGCAGAATTGTTTTGAAAAAAAATTTTCATTTACAGAATTCTTTAAAACAATAACTTCGTTAAAATTATTGAAAACACTTTTTAAAATGGCGCACCCAAGAAGATCTCAAAAAAATTTAACAATTTTTCCTCAAGGAAATCTTGAATTTTTTCTTCAAAAAATTGACCTAATTATTTCTTTTTGGGTTGTCTTTATTAAAAAAGAAAAAATAATCAATTTCATTGAGAAAAAATCTTCGATAAAAAAAATCGAGAAGAAATGCTCCATTTTTTAAATTGATTTTTCTCTCAAGAAAATTAAAAAATAATTCTCTTTAAAGGAAAATGGAAGATTTTTACTTTTTTCTTTAAAAAACGGAAGTTTTTACTTTGAAAAAATTGAAGATAATTCGCTTAAAAAACTGAACATTTCTTCTCAATTTATTTCTTTTAATTCAAGATTTTTTCTCAAAAAATGAAGATTCTTTTTTCAAAGTTTAATTGAAGATTTTTTAGATTTTTTTTTTTTTTTTTTGAATTTTTATAGTCACTTAGTCACAGAGTTAAGAATAACATAAAGTGACT
>FIZV01054750.1:0-18512 GCA_900050545.1 Trionymus perrisii | reverse complement strand
AAATTGACCAATTTTTCAAAATTGACCAATTTTTCAAAATTGACCAATTTTTCAAAATTGACCAATTTTTCAAAATTGACCAATTTTTCAAAATTGACCAATTTTTCAAAATTGACCAATTTTTCAAAATTGACCAATTTTTCAAAATTGACCAATTTTTCAAAATTGACCAATTTTTTAAAATTGACCAATTTTCCAAAATTGACAAATTTTCCAAAGTTGATAAACTTTTCAAAACTGACAAATTTTTACAATTTGACAAATATTTCCAAATTGACAAATTTTTAATGATCCAATAACTTTCCGAAATTATAAATTACAATTTTTTTCAAATTTTCAGAATAATGCATAAACTGTAATTTTTTTAGGAATATTCGAAAAAATGAGCCCCACTCCCGTCCACCTCCCTAAAATATATCAAAAGAAACCTAAAACTAGAGTTCTAATAAAACCACCTGAAAAAAGTAAAAATTGAAAAACAACTTTTTTCACCTTAATTCCATTTTTTTTTTTAAATCAACGTAATTAAATTTTTTCTCTCAGTTTCTGATTTTTTAATTGTTTAAACGTTCAAATTTTTCAAATTTTTCTTAAAATTTCTGTTCTTAAATTATAATTAACTAAGATTAATCACATGCGAAAATTCAACCCATGGAGAATGAAAGTAGAATTTTTGAACCACTTTTGCAAGGTTTCAAATTTTTTTTTTTTAAAATCTCATTTCTTTGAAAATTTGGAGGGAAGTCGGAATTCCATGACTTCCCTATCAAATACGCCACCGAGTCACCCATCTATCAATAAAATCCCTTACAATATAATGCGAGGAACTTTAGTCTGCCAGAAAATGAAATTTAATTAAGGAAATGTTTGAGGTGGGTTATTTGTATTTTTTGTTGAATTACTTACCTACCTACTTTTTGTACTTAGTATTAATGTTGATTTCTATTTAGGAGCGGAAGAGACGCAAAAAGCTCAGGATTTCTTGGATCAGTTGATAGAATGTATATTGGATTTGCAGAAAGCGAATAGGTTAGTATTCTATTTCTATCCAAGAATAGGCTTTTATGATTCTTAGCTAAGTATGTAAGTAAACTACCATCAGTTTTGAATCTTTTTTTTTCGAAGTAATTCCGCAACGTGGCTTTTTTGTCCAAAAATTAACAGTCGGACTGCCTCCGCGAAGCAAAAAAAAAAGTGCTTATAAAAACATCACTAATGACATGGCAATGGCATTCCACCATTTACTGCTTATATTCTCTGAACAACAAAGTGTATTTTTGAGGATGAATTTGTCTCGAATGAATAAACTCACAGGCGTGTGAATTTTTACTACCTACCTAGTACCTACCTACCTTGTTGGCCTCGACGCCACCTTTAATTCGGTATGGTTACAAAATCTGTATGATGGAAAATAAAGTAGATGCAAATACTTCGAATTAGAGGTTTGGAATACCCAATTAATTATTCTTTAAAGAACAGTTTTTCTGTTTGAAGAGAACTAGGTATTGTGCCGATATGAATGAAAATTCGTAGTTTAAATCAATGCCTAGATTCTTAATAGAAACTTAAATTTTCGTTGAAAAAGTTATAGTTCCTCTAAATGGGAAAAATAACACGGTAGTGGTAAATATGATCCAGAATGGTATTTTTTTTCACCTTAAATACAATACATACAATAGAAAGGATAAAGGGAACAAATTTATTTCTTAAATTATGAACCTATAGGGGATTACCCTTAATTTATTTCATTTTCAGATATGCGAATGAACTCATTGAAGTGTACAACAATGTTATAGTGTTTCAAGTAATCGTTAGTGTCGTTACCATTTGTTTAATGGCTTTTCAAACTGTTGTGGTGAGACATTAAGAATTTTTTTTGCGAAAAATTCTGTTTAATTCTACTTATTTGCTTTTCCAATTATGTTTAATAATTCTTCAATACAAATAATTTAATTTTTTTTTCAAACAGTATTTTTCAGTTGTTGAAGATGATGAATTCACAGGAACACTTCAAATATCGAAAAGTTTATTATATTTCGCGTGCGCTTTTCTATTACTACTTTTATCATGCATGTGTTCTGGTGACTTGAATGACGCTGTAAGAATTTGTAGATATTTGTAGCTTTTTATATGCAACTGCATAATTCAAGCCTTTGAAAAATATGACCAAAATTCCTTACTAATTACAGAGAAAAGAAATTAACGTCGCTTTTTACAACGCTCATTGGCACGAGTTTAAATTACCTCAAGATTTAATGAAAAACGTATTATTTTCAATGACTTGCGGACAACGTACTCATGTCGTGGAAATCACTCATCGTTTTCCTGTGGATTTACATACATTCTCTGAGGTACATATTGTAATTTGTACATTTCACAAGAAAAAGAGTCTTACGCTCACTGGATGAATACAATTTGATCTTTTTACTCCATTAATAGATATCAGAAGTGTGCTTTTCTTATTTCACATTTCTTTTGAATTATTACCGAAAAAAAGGCGGGTATCAGTGAATTTATCTTCATGTTTGGCCAGCGTAGAAAGATATCACAGAATCAAGTGATATACTTGGTGTGGTAGGTGTATTTACATTGTTTCTTATAGGTAGGTACTCATTATAATTAGCATATTAGGTATAGATAAATAGCCTACCATTTAACAATACGATTACAAAATATAGCTACCAAATTCTCGATTAACCTGGTACATAAGGTATACATATAAATAACATAACGAATTAATCATTTAGTTTGTTACAAAAAAAATGAATATTGTCTAGAAAAATATTTATCACGAAAAAAATAAATCATCAGATCATTAGTACAAACAGAATGAGTTTTCCGAAAAAAATCATTCCAGAAATTTTCAAAAAAATTCGAAGTAATAAACAATTTTTAAATCGGTATACCACAATAATAAACTGAAATAGTATATCACAGTCCAAATGATTTAAAATGGTTTTGATTATCTAATATACGAGTACAGATAGATATGTAAATGTATTAGAGATATCTAATACAGGTAGGTATAGGTATACAGATGTACAACCTACATAAACAGAAAATTAATTAAAAAGAACGAGAGGAAATGAATATACCTAATACGAATGCATGAAACAATTCGGAAAAAAATTATTCAGAAAATTTTCCAAAGAACTCTAGTATTTTGTTACAATTAAACAGAAACATGTACATCATTAAAAGGTAGGTATTCATAGCCAAAGGGAGTGAAATTATTATGAAAATGCATATATCGAATGCTTAGATGCAGGACCACGTAACCCATCATTTTTGAAAGTGAGATTTTTGCAGTTTCTCGTAGCTCAGGTACTTCATCAATCATCAACCAGAAACTGCAAAAACCTCACTTTTTCAAAAATGTTGGGTTACGTGGTCCTGCATCTAAGCAGTCGATATATATGCATGTATATGAAGTATTCGATATGACAAAAGAAATCTTTTTATGTGTTATAAATTGATACCAAATTCTTCCATGTTTATTGCAGATACGGTAAAAAAAATAATACAACCTTGAATTACCGCTGAAAAATAAATTGAACAGCTCAGACGAAAATCTGAAGATGACATGAGGTCATTGAACGGCGTCGTTTATCGTTTCTTCTTTAACCTTAGCACTGTGAACACCGCTCTCAAATTTCCGCAAATGTATCTACAATAAATAATTACATATTTTCATAATTCGGGCTCAATTTCATATAAAAAAAATTACTAGAATATTGGCTAACTTTTATATGCAAATTTACTTCTTCAAATCGACTTAAATAAGGAAAATTTCCACCCGTTTTCAATTGCGCTAATTTTGCATGAGGATAAAACCGATAGATTTCTTCTCGAACAGGACTGCATAAAGCGTATTCATCGAATACATCCATTACGGTGACTGCCAGTAATCCACGCATAATTGCCGGCTTCACTCGAGATGAAGTACAATTGATTGTCAATCGAGAAGCCAAATCGGCTTGACTTAGAGTATTCAACTATAATACGTAGTTACATCTATCAATATAACAGGCAATACAAACATTTTCCGGATAATTAACACAAATATAGCTACTTATACCTTTTCCAACATAAAATCAGCTGCATTTTTGATGTCTCGGTCACGACTTTGAGTTACCAGACTTGGCATAACTAAACGTCTTAGTAGAATGGAAGGTAACATCCAAAAACTGTTACGAGAGAAAAATCGTCGAGTATAGTATACATGCAACTGTATATATAACAAAATTTCCTTATTTTCGGAGACAGGACTTACAAAGAACATGTTTCAGAGAAATCAAATATCTCGGTGTCGACGAATGAATTACATAAAAATAACGATATGACACGGGGATAAGATGATGTATATTCGACGAATTTTTGAGCTAAAAATCCACCTGCATAAAATACAACACAGTGTTTCGTTGATATGAGTAATAAGTGTACATTTAAAACTTCAGGTATGCATTTAATTTACCCAAAGAAGCGCCAAATAAGTGCACTTTATCCAAACATAAATGATCTAAAAGCAACTTGAAACCACTACACCATTCGTTGACTGTCCAATATGACGACGGAGATTCAACCTAGAACAGTAAACAAAATTTGCTGATAATAATGAATTTTAAATACAGAAAATACTTTGTTGATGGTACTCACCGAAATGACACGATAGCCACAATTACTAAGTTCAGTTAGTTGTCTGAAATAAATATCAGCTGTGCCACAAACTGGCGGTAAGAAAATCAATGGAGATTGAATGTTTTTAGGACCTGCATCGAAGACCTTCCAACTCTAATCGGATTCATAAACAAATTTGATTAGTAGGAGTTTTGAGAGTAAAAAAAAAATTCACTCACTTTAGTTTTACAATTATCTACGCAAATATTCTTCAATGGAACGTTACTCCTGAAAAATTTGTATTCGGAAGATTGGCTTAGTTTATCACTTTCATTCATCTTAACAGTTGCATTAGGTGATTTAAAAAAATTCTCTAATCCTCTACGTAGGAGCCAACAAAAAAGTGCCACTGTCAGATGATGCCTGTGGGGTTTTTATGACTATTACTTCTTTTCAAAATTTAAATCTACGACTTAATTAAATTAGGTAAGCTGTAAAAATAAGCATTTACATCTGATAACTAGTAGCCACCACCGATCATCGTTATCACTTCACCATGTGAATGTAAACAAAGTTCCCCACCAATATCCCACATCTGCTGATGCTGTTAAATAGGTTTGAGTGTCAGTTGACAGGTTGACACAATTCAAAATTTATTTTCTTCCAACTTTTCGTACATTTTTCATTGAAAAACAGTTATATTTTGTCGCCTAAAGAAGTGAAATTCGTCATGTTGCTCGAAGTCTTTGATTATAAATAGTCAAAGCTCGAGGTGTGTCTAACGTACATAAGACTACCCAGCTTATAGATGGGTATTTAGTTACCTATAGGTATTCAATCAATATAATATACATAGGCTACAGGTCAAGAATTTAAATAAAATTATATTTCAAAATTTGAACACTTCTATGCTTTAAACGTATCTACAGAATCGAAATGTTGAACAAATAAATAGATATGAAATACTGTAAATTAAAATAACTCAAGTAGATAAATAAAACAGAAATTCATGATAGAATAATTAGTGAAAATATTACGAATGTGTCTTTCTTTGAAATGCTCGATCAAATCCAGACAGAAAATTAGGTATATTTTTTTTTTCTTTCAAGTCACGAAGCCTACATTTTATACAACATAAAATTTCAGCTATCGGAGTTTGTAATATCAACGGTTGTTGAGAATGACGTAATGGTTTGTTTATGGAATAAATCGACAGTTAAAGACGCTAGAAACAATGGAATAGATTTATGCTGTTTAAGGTGCAAATCGATCATATCACTCAATGTTGTCGAATAAGGAGTTTCAAGCAGTTCCATGACTGTTCTCTCGTCGGAAGACGTCATCTACAATGTAACATAAATAAAATTTTAAAATCTATTCGTACGCTAACACGGCGAATAGAAAAAATTTAAAAGCACCTGGAAGACTAATATGTCTTGAGGGTCGAAGGCGTACAAACCACACAATCTGAACTGATTACCAGGTAAAACATCAATTTTGTAGCCAAAAAGCATATACATTGCATCTCTAAAATCACGGCTCCGTTGTCTGAACACTTCGCATAATCTTTGATTTTGAGTTTCCAATGATTTGCATCGATCCTTAAGTTCTACGACAAAAAGTAAATTTACACAATGAGTTGAATTCAGCTATGAAATAAACGTCACCAATCGCGTACCGGTGATTTCTTTAAGAGAGGTGCCTTGGCACCGTTCTTCAACGATTCTAGTAACATCTTCGTTGTTTCCTTCCTCCACTACTTTAATGCGTTCTTTTAATCTGTAAATTTCTTCGTTAGCTTTTGTAAGTCGATCTTCATAATTTTGCGCAGCTTCCGAAGAAGGATTTGCTCTAAAAAAAATTGACATTAAATTCTCAACTACGCAATATTTTGTTGCGCTGTTTCCTCCGAAATTCTTACTTCAAATGAATAATTTTCGTTTGTCTCGGATCAAAATCTCCTTTTAAATGACGGTATTCTAATTGGTCGCTCAAATGTTGAATTTTTTCCTGCAATTTTTTGTTTTCTTCGCGAAGGATTCCTTCCCTTCGCAATAAGTCATCTCTTTCGATAGCAATTGCTGATGGTTTATTGTCGATACCTATAAAAATGCTGATGATAAAATCTTCAACAACTTGCTGCGAAGCTGTCAGCAGTTGAAATGAGGAGCACAAACGTACCTGTCAGAGTGACAATTGACGGATCAGATTCTAATTGTTCTAATCGTTCTTTGTATCCGTCGATGACTTTTTGTAAAGCATCGAACTGATTATGCGAATCCGAAGTAATAGTCATATCTTTTTGACAAGAATCCAATAAATTTCTTAAATCGTTGCGTTCCTAAATAGAAAAAAACATCGATGACAAAAATAACATTATACGCGAACGCTACGAACATACGATATTTTCAAGCCATTTTACCCATGAAACTAAATGCAATTGTTTTTTCAGTCGTCTAATATTAGCTGCGTGTGTTTCACACGAAGTCTTGAAAATATTTGCTTGTTCCTTATATTTGGCAACATCCTTTTTTAATTCTTCGATTTCTTCTTTCATATGGCTGGCTCTAAAGATTATTCGTAAAATTAAAACCTTCGCCACGAGATGAAATCACGCCATAAATTATAAATTACCTGATTTCCGATTCTTTATTTTCTGACACATACCACAATTCATTTTTCACCAATTCTTCTATGCGCCTTTGAACTAAAATTAAAGGTTTCACAGTTTTATCATCTTGTGCACAATAATGTTTCGCCAAATTCGTCCAGTTTTCTAATTCAGCTTGTTGATATTGGTTTTCAGCTTTCAATGTGATCAGTTCTTGATTTAAATTATCCATTAGTTTCTGACGAGTTCTCAAATTTTCTACTTCCGTTTCCAAGTATAGTGTATTTGAAATGGAAGATCTACGAATATCATATTAAGTATAATCAAAACATGAATAGTGTGCACACTTGCATTGCCTTAATTCGCGCTTTACGTTCGTCGCAAAGTTTTTGTATCTATTTAAAATCTTGCTTGAAAATAATTATTACTTGAGTCGTTCATTTTCATCTTTTGTAGCAGCGAGTTCTTTTTCCAGCTCTAAATACGATGTTAACTTTTTATTTTGAGATTCCACGTAAGCTCGAGTTTCCAGATATGCTTCGCGTTCTGATTCCAAGTCCTAAAAACAAACCGAAAACACCTCGCAACATGAAATCGATTAATTAGACGCTTGAAATATATGATATTTGAAAAAAAAAAAAGATAAAATGAACCTTTACGCGCTTAATAGCAGCTAAAAGTTTAGTTTGCTCCATTTCCAGTTTCCTCAAGTCTTTATTTTTTTCCATTAATTCGTTTCTAAGTTCTTCAACGAGTTCGGCGTTCATTTCATCCTTTTTCTTCAGTAAATCTATTTCGTTAGAGAGTGTTTTAATTTCCTTATTTTCTTCTTTATTTCTATTCTCGGCTTCATTTTGTAACTACAATGGAAAAAAAGGAAAAATATATTTCATTTTTTTTTCTTTTGGACAGAAGAATACATATTTTCACAAAATGGATGAAGTGAAAAATTCACCATCAGAAAATGAAACAGAATATTGTGCCTACCTCAAATATTTGTTCTTTCAACAGGTTATTTTCTTTTTGAAGTTGAGAAAGTAATTTACTCGCCGTATTTTCTTTTTCATTTTCGCCAAATTTTAGTTGATCATATCGATCAACCGCTGCTGCTTCCCGTTTTCTTATAAAACTTAATCGCGATTCCAATTCCTTTACCTGTAATAAGAAACTTGAATTAAACTTGACACATTTCAAATTTTCATTGTAATTTCATACCATTACCTTGGATCGTTCTTCATCAAGATCACTTTTTAGCGTTCTTTTTTCTTCTTGGTAACGTATGCCCATTTCCATGTTTAAAGCTTCCAGTTTAGAAATTCGCTCTTCCGCTTCGATAACTTGAGCTCTAGACTTCATCATTTCTGATTTAATCCGCCGTATCTCCCAAGGAGACATGACTAAAAGTAAAAATGACAAGGATGGTCACATGATAACAAACATAAAACTGAAATTCTTAGTCATACCTTCATCGCTAATATTTTTCGATTGCGGTGTTTCGAGTTTTGGTTTTTTATCCGTTGTTCCCGATTTACGCCCGTCGAATTGTAATCTTTTAGGTGCCGCGGAAGAGTTAATGTTTCTGTATATGCCAACAGGCAACATGGACGAATGAAAGTAGTTCGCATTTGCTCGAAATTCTTCCATCATATTAACAATACAAGTCGGATCGTCCGCTTCGTCCATAATTGAAGGAAAGTTCGTTTACCCTCACTTCACAATAATCTCTATACACTAATATTTTTCATGAAATCTTCTGATGAGGGTTATACCGCTTTGGTGTTTTTTGATCAATAAAAAGGAACAATAAACCGAAAATTTGAAAACTTCACGACAACGGACAACCGCTGTACATACCTATGAAAAGATAACGATTGTTTTGATTACGCATTTACGCATGATGGAGGGGTAAGGAGATACGTGATAACAGTTAGTTGGTTGGTTGATGGTTGGTTGGATAACAGTAATGGACTAATTGACTCTTTTCTTAGCGAAGAGCCGAAGAGGTCGTTCTCGTGGTCGTTGTTGACTGTTGTTTTGTTACCAATCCTACCTTACCTGCTACAAAATAATTGTTTTTATTTCGATTTAATTATGTGCATACTTTCTATAAACCAATTCACTGCAAACGATAATATTATTACCTCAAAGAAATCCATAAGAAATTTGAATAGGTTTCACTTCAGCCAGTAAATGAAAACTGAAAAGCCTACGTCAGCACAAACGTCTATACTATTTATCCGTTTCCATTTTCTGTTTTCGATCGTTTTCCATCCTACAAGCTAGGTTGGTTACGCTACAAGTAATCTCGTGAATACTTATGATGAAAAATAAGGAATAAGGTTTTGCTCATTACAAATTTGAAAATGATAACATAGCGAGAGAAAAAATTGTGAATCATTGAAAACAATACTTCAATTAATTCAGCAAAATTCTGCCAACAAAATGGAAACCAAACGTAAAATGAAAACAAAATATAATTCAAATGTAAAACTTCTACGATAGTATATCTATGCTACATAACAAAAGATTACAATAAAATTAAATACATTTTTCATCAGTTCAATTCCATCTTTGTACAATACACGACACCATAAGAAACCCACAAAAATGACACATATGAATCAAATGCATATTAATATAATATCGTGTAGGGATGTTGACTTTTTCGAACCTGTTGTAGAAAAAAATAGTAAAACTTTCATTTTAAATATGTAACCTACACACAGAAAAATAATAAAATTAGGACATATTCATCACTGGTGTATGTTATGAATGCATTCACTTTGTAGGCTGGGGTATCATAAATTTGACAAGTGGAATGCAATGTAGGAAAAATGATAAAGCAAAACACATAAACAAATATTAATTCAAACTGCATGAAAGCAGACTAGAGAAAAAATATCGTTGTAAAAATTCACATCGAACGACAAAAATAAGTAGGTATTAAATAATTACAAAATAAAATAGAATTTAAAAAACGTTAAAACAATAGTTACTGAAAGGTATAAAATTACAGTTGTGGTGGTAGTAGGTGGTAGATAATTTCCAATGATTATTACGTTGATTGATAAATAAAAAAAATTTCCAAACTTTTTTTTGCAAAAAAGTAACAAAAATAAAAGTAGAATAAGGCTATTGTACATACATTAAGAAAAAAAAAGATACTGCTTTATAATAAGTTCAAAACAAAAATATCTAATCCCTCGAAGATCCGATAATACTCAAAATATAAATAAAAATTTGGACGATATCGATATATAAATTCAAAGCAGCAAAAACGTATTCTTCTGGCGAAATAGAATATTTGTGATTACCACCGATCATCATTTGGGTGTCATAAATGAAATAGACTGAAAAAATGAAAGCGCCCAGGCAAGCGTATACTAAACGAAGCTTATTATTGCCGGGCCAGAACATTAATAAAATGGAAAAAACCATCAGAATCAGAACGGCGACAAACAATATACCGCCCATAACCGTAAAATCGATTTTGGTTTGAAAGGCAAATATAGTTAAACCAAAACATATAACCGTGCATATCCCTGCGGCCAGCAAAACCTGTAAAAATTAAATGAAAAGTCGATAACAATTTCTTCGTTTGAATCAAGGTAAAATAAATTCTATGATCATAGGCAGCAATAATATCAATCACGAAAACATACCTCCTTATGATTGTAATGCGAGGAAATTACTCCCAGTAAGAAACTTTCAGCAACCGTGAAAATCAGCAAGAAAATGTAATTGGTCGGAGGTGTTCGACGGGCGGATTCGCAGCAACTCATTGCCAACAAACATACAATGGTAACGATGAACGCTAGTAAAACCAACATGAAATTTTTTTGGGCATAGAGTCTCGCACTGTCATTGTATACGAATAACGCGATGAAAGCGCAACTAATCGCAAGCTGGCACATCAAAATCGAGTACACTTTTCTGCAGGTAGAAACATTTTAAGTTTTAAAAAACTACCACTACAATGAACCGGCAAGCAAGGTAACAAATTCTCACCGTATGAATCCCAATCTTATGGTTTTATCGCTAAATGCTAAATTTCCACCAGAAGGATCTCCACTCCCATATCCAGCGTAAGAAGTACCAATTCCAGTCGATTGATTGTTAGGGCCGGAATAAGTTGATGTATCTGGAAATGGTTTAAATCCAGGCATTTGTGGTGGCATACCTGGGCCACCTGGATAACTACCTGCAGGATAACCAGCTCCTGGATAATAGGCCGGAGGAGGAACTGCTAAAAAAATCGAGCAATTTTCAATTATAGGTTCTTAGAAACACTCGCATTGAAATTTTGAAAACACATAATAATTATAATAAAATAAAATTGAATCAAAAAATACCCGCAGGAGAAATAGAATTCAACATTATGTATCAGGTGAATTATTACAGATGCATTTAAAATTGTTTTCCACTAAAAATTATTTTTACAACCACACAGCATCGAAAATTTATGTACCTCGACTCAACGTAGTTCATTAATGAACGAGGAAGGTTTCTTAACAATTTTTTTTTTAATGGATTATTCGACCATTTTTAAAGAAATTAACCTGAGCGGGCACTTAAATATTCTTAAAAACAAGCAAGTGTGCTCAAATTAAACGACATTGCACGAACTAAACGATTTTCTTTCAGCAGATAGAATAATACTTCTGTTACCCAAGAACACGTGAGTTTGATTTTCAGAAAATAGTGTACATTATTCATGCGAATTGATTTTTTTAGACCTTGAATTTTTGTACACGCATAAGCAATACTACATTCAACAAGAAACGTTCATTCATCGAAAAAGGGCCTTTGTGGTAAATAGATACTTCTATTTGCAAAGAAAAGAAATTTACTTATAGCAACTAAGTTTTTAATTTTTTGAATAGCAACTCCTCCAGAAATTATGAAACATCTCCTACAGATACCAAAAGGCAGGACCAAATAACACCTTTGATCAGGGTTTTTAAGTGAAAAACAAAGCAAAAAACCAGATATTTACCAGAGTTCGAAACGATAATGTTGAAGCAATCGGTTTATGAAACATGTCACAAGTAATTAACAGAATAGGTAACACCTTTTTGAATTAAACACTTATCTACTTTTTTACCTGGTTTTTAAATCTCTCCTGAATCATATTGGTAGGGTAGAAAGAGGATACAATAACACACATAAATGAAAATAAGAGATCAATCTTTCAAAATCAACTTCATCAGTTAAGTACATATACTACAAGCGGTCATGTACTTTGTTTTTTTTTGTTAATAAATTTTTTATATTTTTATGGATTTTTAAAGCTAGGCTAGTTTTGGCGTACGTGAGCACCTCTACTTTGATACTTTCGCCCTTCATTGTTCGTCTCAATGATGAAGTACAAATTAACATGAATTTAAAAAACTGCAAGAGAGACAAAACTATCCGATTGACAATTTAAAATTTTAAAACAGGATGTGAAATACAAAATAATAAACGTTACCTTGCTGCTGAGTATAAGGGAAGCCTCCACTTTGTTGCCATGCCATTATCAGTAATTCGTATGAATTTCAGAGAAACTGAAAAAAAAAAATAACTAACTTGAAATCCCAGTAGGAGTATAGTTGTATGCTATACATACCATAGTGAGTCATGATCACGTTGCAAAGAATATTGGACAAATAATTTTGCAATTAAAACTTAAAAGGAACTATTAATATGTGGATAGTTTTTCGCTGTGATGAAAATTGTTGGGCCAACTTAATCGATCTATCTACTTATTATCAATTATAAATCACATTTCACTATCTTTGAATAATTTATAATTCGCTGACAAAACAAAATATTAGTTATTACAATTCGCTATCATAAAAATTTCTCATCACACGTACGCTATACCGTTTCAAATTCAGCATCGTAAAGGTGTTCAACTTTCAAGTTATACACAAAATTAATCCTTAGCTACACTTACCCTCTACTTTGCAACAAAAATTAAACAGAAAACTTAGTTTTATTGCACAGCACTGCACTCGAAATTAAAAAATTAAATCATATCAAATCAATTGTACAAAAATATATTCTGCCTGATGAGTGATGACTCTGATGGCTGAACAAATGAACTGGACGACGACATGAATCTCAAGGTTCATAAACGATGATTCGTTCGCTCTTTTTTAGTTCATTTCATTTTTCGATCTTCGAGCTACAAGACTACAGTTACCTATTATTACCTACTTCTTTATATTTGATTAGATTTTCTATTATTTTTATCGAATTTAATGAGTTATGAAACGAATAGATGTAATTTTTTTCTTCTCAACTTTTCCTCCCAAGTCCTAATAGAAAAATTAGACTTCCATAATAATAAATACTTTTGTACTGAATTTCTTATGATTCAGATTCAATGATATGAAGGGAT
Source organism: Trionymus perrisii (assembly GCA_900050545.1). Taxonomy (NCBI): domain Eukaryota; kingdom Metazoa; phylum Arthropoda; class Insecta; order Hemiptera; family Pseudococcidae; genus Trionymus; species Trionymus perrisii. The sequence continues at coordinate 4,899 of FIZV01054750.1, read as the reverse complement.
TAACACTTTAACAGACATTGTATATAGTACAGAATCATCTTGGCTTTGGCATACTGAAACACATTGCTGTAGGCTTGTCAGTTGTTTCCTTGCGCTCGATCTTATGATTAATACTGTCAGAAGATCTAGCGCTAGTTGAACTGACAAGCCTATAGCAATGTGTTTCAGTATGCCAAAGCAAAGCTGATTTTGGACTTGAATGTTAATACTACTTACCCTTCATATGTACGTTTCTCACAATGCATTAAGAACCATAACACCAAAATAAAATCGAGTAAACACAATCATAAATATATTTTTGAAAGTACACGAGTATGAAAATAAACTTAAATAAGTATCCATTGTTTTGACCAAAATATTATCTCTGTACAAATGTATTTCGAGAACTTGAATATATAATGCAATAAAAATAACTTAGAATCAATTTCACTAAAAGACTAGACATACTATATAAGAATAAAAAAAATCCACTACGATAAAAATAATTGAAAAGGATTATGGAAATGAAATAAAAAATAGAAATTAGCAACAATTGAAAGATAGGAATGCACGGAAGGTAATGGAAATACTATAGACAACGTTTCCCAATAACTAGCTATAGCTAAAATTACAGTAGTTTTAAACAAAATATTTTTAAAAAGAAAACGATTGAAAAATTTGTCTCCCTTTTTGTTACTCATTTAGAGGTACGTTTTTTCTCCAGTGCATAGGTGGGTAGGTAATAGCAACAGTAGCTACACACAACGTACTTGTACGTACAATAATTTAATCTTTCGATAGCTCATTAATAAGTTGCAATATGTACAGGAAAATGTTCACTATATCCAAGTAAATAGCTAAAGCAGCAAACACGTAATCTTCAGGTGACAAAGAATACTTATGATTACCACCAATCAACATTTGGGTATCGTAAATCAGATAGAGTGAAAATATCAGTGCTCCTGCACTTGCATATATAATATGTAAAATAGGGATATTCACAAACATTAAAACGATGCTTGCTACGAATAATATCATGACCAATATGCATAAAACTCCTCCACACGCGGTAAAATCTACTTTTGTTTGAAATGCGAAAGCAGTTAAAGAGAAACATATTAAAGCGGTGATTCCAACAGCTAGTAAAACCTAGAATTGAATAAAAATTTGATTTATAATGATTCTGCCTGAAACTATCCATTGACGAATGAATAGTAAGATAATATAATATAATAATTTAATTGATCCTTACTGCTTTTGTTTGAGATGCCGCAGAGATGACGCCTAGCAAAAAACTTTCAGCTACGGTGAATATGAATAAAAATATGTAGTTTGTCGGAGTCGTTCGGGCAACAGATTCGCAACATGTCAACGCCAATAACGTGACAATCACAACTCCCATAGCAATCCATACTAAAGCTGAATTTTGGGCAACAAACTTTTTACTACCATCACTGGCCACAAATAAGAGAATGAAAAATCCTGTAACTGCTAATTGTGCCGTTAAAATAGAATACACTTTGCTGAAATCAAAATTCAAATACTCGTTGAAATACTCGTATTTACCAATTTTGGAAAAACAAAGTAACTTTCACCCAAGTCTGGGTTTTCAAAAACGAAGTGAAAATTACCGAATAAATGCCATCCTTATTGTTTTATCCGAAAAAGCGAAATTGCCGGCATTGTCGCTGCCGATTTCACCGGTACCGTAACTATGGTTCGGCATGTTTGGATCACTTTGAGGTCCGGGATAGAATGTTTGTCCTCCTGGGTATGGAGCTTGGCCTGGGTATGGTGCTTGGCCTGGGTACGGCGCTTGACCAGGATACGGCGGTTGTCCTGGGTATCCTGCCTGTCCCGGATAAGGAGGTTGACCTGGATAATTTGGCGGTCCACCCGGGAAAAATCCAGGAGGAGGAGCTCCTATTCAAAAATATTTCGCTTGTTAGACTCGGACAAAAAAATGAGATGAAAATATCAGTTTTACAACATGAAATACATTCATCTTTTATCCCAAACTAAAATAAAATTCAAACTGCAAATAAATCAAAGATCAAGCGAAACTAAATCTTTGCTCTAAATAAAATTCTATTTTAAAATATGTATTATGGATTATCCGGCCAGTGGTAACATGGCAAATGGCAAGAGTACGTTGGTATAGCGCGCTACGAAGAATCGTACTATTCTATTCAAGGTATACAACCACACTATAAAACACTTCTTTCAGTTTGATTGATTGAAATTTGGAAGAAAATTTTGCTCTACGAAATAAAAAAAGATCTTAGGTCTAGCTTAATTTTTGAAAGATTTGTAATAAATTAAGTTGGACTGAAATTTTTTGTTTCATTTTGTACAGAAAAATTTTCTTTACAAACTAAAACAGTAAGAATTTTGTTCAGGAAAATATTTTTGGGTAGGTACAATGGTACAAGGCAAAAATGTTGGAAAATGAAAAAAAAAATGAGTTTTCAAAAATTCGTTAGGAAATTTAAAATATTAATACAACCTTTTCAAAAATTAAGCTAGACTAAAGACTTTTCAGCTTTTTTTTATCCATTTTGTAGATAGAAAAAATTTTACCCTACAAAAAAACAAAATCCATTATTTTGTAATCAAATCAAATTGGAAGAAAATTGTATTTCTTAATTTTGATACACTTCGTAGTAAATAAGAAGGGAGTTGAGAAAACACGAACTTTGAGCGCGTATCCCGATATTCACTAGGATATCCGAATTCTTCAGTTGATATGAGCTTTGAATGTAATTGCCTGCGAGTTATTTTTATCAGAAAATGATTCATTTTGTAATTGACTGAACGCTTTATTTGCCGCAAAATGATGTCAGCTCTAAGTTTGTGTTTTCTTATGGCCAGTCACACTAGAGCGGCGCCGCTGCCTTGAACGTTGCTTGAACACCGCCAGCGGCATTTTGATTGCAGAGTTGTTCGTTTGGATGACACACTACAGCGGCGCCGCTTCTTATTTATCAGTAGCGAAATTATTTCTTATCAGTATTGAAGTTTCTTTTACTTTTTTTCCACGAAAATGAAGTTTTTTGTCTAGAGCCGGAGATAAGAATTTAGACGAGCCTTCTTTGGCCTTACCCAGAGGTAGCATGTACGAATTCACACGTTTTCATCTTCTTCGCGGATAAATATAAATTCAACGACATTCGTTCATCATCATCCTCATCTTTACGTTTCTTGTTTTTGGAAATGAAACCGTCATCGTGAAGCAAACCGGGCTTCCAGGATTCAGATTTACGTTCTTTAACTTTGGCCATTTTTTTTTCACTAATTGAAATTAATTAAAAGATGAAAAATCGAAATATTCGCACGAAATTAGCTTCGAAAACAAAAATTTCTCATCATAGTATCAAAATTTAAAATCCGCGCGAAATCACAAACAGAATTGGACCAATGAGAGAGCAGTCCACTCCATGATCTCGAGTGGAACACCGCTCAGCGGTATTCGCTGTAGTGTGTTGTCGTTCACATAAAACTCATGTTTGTATTCCATTCCCGCCGACGAGCGGCGCCGCTCTAGAGTGTTACTGGCCTTATCTCCCTTCAGTTATCAGAACGAGTAGGAGGATACACTTTTCTTTTCTTTCTGTATCTTACTTCTTACCAATTGGATTTCTTTAACCTCTAATTTACAAAAATAAAAAAAAATAATAAAGTACCAAATTGATACCAACCAAACCTATAAATATGTACTACATAAACCATGCACTTGAACGAATCTACCTAATTCTTGCACAAAAAATAAAACCGATCGAAATCTACTTACACACTAGTAGGTACGTAGTTGAAAATAAAAATTGTAACTTTATCATCACAAAAAGCATTATAATGAAATATGAAATGAAAAAGTAAAAAATATGAAGTAAGACATTAAAGGCGAAAAATAAAAAGTTATGCGTCGATATTTATGTATTTGATTAGATAAGAGAACCTGGTTGAGGATATGGAATTCCTGATTGCTGCCAAGCCATGAGGAAAAATCACGTCATCAAATAACGTCCAAAAATTTTTCTACAACAGAAATAGTAGCGAAAATTAGAAAAGCAGAAATGGATATTGGAAACAGAAATTGCGGATATGCGATTCGAAACTGAGCGATCACTAACAGAACATGTTTATTACCTATGTACGTCAATCATGTTAATTTTTATAAAAATATGAGATTTGTTACAGGAGAAAAAAATTCCAAAACGTATAATACATCAAATTACAAATAGCCGATCGAAACTTAATTAATTTCTATAAGAATTTTACAAATCAGAAAAATAATGAGACCTTTAGAAAGAATGAATGACCAGTTTTCGAAAATGCGCAATTGTGTTAAGTTTAATGCGAAGCTGATCGACACCCATGAACTTCTTCAAATAACTCCATATTAATCATATTTTACAATGGTATTAATATGCACAAATTTTACAAATTTCTACGAAATTTATAGAATAGCGTTTCTGACTCATTATTGCAACACCAATTGTAACACGTACATATTACATAAATAGTAAGTACATACATTACACGATAATATTCAAGTATAAATAGGTACTTACTTGATACTTTCACAATCAAAACACTAAGAATATATTATAAAATTGTAGAATAAGTATATTATATAAGTATTGTGGTTTTAAAATCACTTATTTCAAAAAACAAACGACGATTTTGACGAATAATAAGAATATTTTCGCTTTCCGGTGGCTTCTCGAACAACACAGAACCTTCGTAGTAGTTCGTAACGTAAACGTTCAAGCAAGCAAAAGCAGCGCAAGCGCTCTACCTAGCAAAACAAAAAGTAGGGTTGTTGAAATATCGAAAACTATCGATACTCGATAGTTCAAAAAAGAATTTTTCGTTACTGCGGGAGTAAAACGCTACTTTTCCTCCCTCTTGCTAATCGCG
>FIZV01054654.1:0-11120 GCA_900050545.1 Trionymus perrisii | reverse complement strand
TGCGGATCAGCGTCGCGCGGGATTTTGGAATTACCCCCAGCGGAAAAAACATATCCATGTTAAAAATTCAAAACTAAGAAAAAATTCATAAGTTTTAGAAGGTTTGATATCTAAAAAGTCAGCATGACGCTTTTCTTTACACTTTTCCACGACGTATGGTAAGGTTTTCTTTCGTTGTGTGCCAAAGCAAAGGCATGAAAAAGTCAAAAATATTCCTGATGAAATCTTTTCCGCACGAAATACTTAGTTATAGAAATCCTTCATAGCTATCTATACAACAAAGTTACCTTCAATCAATCTGAATAAATTATAGATTGAAAAACAATATAAAAATCATCCCTTTCCTCTCCAGACACTTTATCAATACATTTGAAATAATAAAACCTCGACCTTAACCTTGCTTAACCCTTGGTTGGTGACATGACTTCGGTGATATGGCGGCTGGGAGCCGCAGTCACCCGCCAGAACAGCGCGGTGCGGCTTTCAGCCGTCATGTCACCAACCGCCGAACTTTTTCCAAGTCACCATTCAAGGGCTAATGAATAAAATGCGAAAAATAAAACAAAAATACCCCGAATGAACCATATAACAACGTCGAAGAGAATGAACAGTCGATTTTTGCCAAAGAAACCAATGTGTATACTTCAATGACGCCGTTCACGTAAGAAGAAAATTCCCCTAAGGACGATTCGAAGCTCGTACGGTGCTTACGCAGCAGAGAATTACTCGCTGGCGTAAAAATGTCAACTCAACGTATACCCGCACAGGGATCAGAGTTAATAGCGCGGTAAATAAAAGGGCGTAGACGACATCTACCAATAAGGCCGAAAAAGGGCGGATAATTCTACGGTCATGGTACACCGGTAAAGATGCATTCGAGCCAGGCAGAGTGAAGTCGTATTACAGAGGGGAATTGTAGTAAAGCCGACGTATAAAATATGTCCTCATTTTACGACTAGCTTTCGGCGTGCGGCGTCTGTTACTTTTTAAATTTTATATCGCAATTTATTATCGGCGCGATTTTACGTACATATACGCGCGGGTTAATTGTTATCGCGCGTTAAATTTTTTCCACCGGGGGTTATACTCCTGGCGCGAGTGTTGTCGAAATCGTAAACGCAGATACTTTTTTTTTATTAAAATCATACAATTATTTGATTCTTTTCTCGAATTTAATCGTATATAATACGCGAGATCGTTATCAATTTTAAGTTTTATCAGTGATAAGAAAAGTTATACGCGGTGGAATAAATACTATAATTAGCATGTTAGATATTCTTCGGTGTAACATGGTCCAGAGCAACGATACTTTGCATCCTTGTTCGGCGAGATCTAGTAAGTGTTAAAAGCGCCAGTCTTTTTTCTTCATTTATTGTCGCCCGAGTCACCGGGGTTTTTCCTCCGGCCTGTCCCATCGAGTTGGAAAACATAGTCGGTGATTTGAATTACAAACGCACTTTTTGGGAAAGGCGGTTCTAAATTGCCAGGAGCCAGAAAGATTCTCCGAAGTAGTCCATTTTTTGCGGATGTATAAAGCTTATAGTATGTCTTATGGTATTCTGTCCCGGAACCAGCGACGACGACATACCATCCGACGGTATGACAATCAAAAAGCGTAAGTTTTTTCTCCTTTTAACCTTTGGGTCATCTTGAGGTGATGTCTCCTGGCTGTCCATTTCATTAGGCGAGAGAAATCTTCTTTGGAGAATGCGCTTCGGGTATATGCTTATTCGAGCTTCGTTTCACAGTTTTGAAAGTATTTCCATCTCAATTTTATATACTCGTATCAATATACGTCAATCGAGGTTCAATGTGGATATTTTACCAATTAAAATACGAAAACTTTGGTATACGTGAAAGAACTTTGATGATAAGAAGTGATTTCATCACGATGGCTTTTCCAAAGTCATATTTCAAATGAAAAGCTATTTATTTGTTGTTCTGATCATTCCTATAACTAATTCTTGAAGCTGAAATTAAATTAAAAATTTAAAACGATGCCCATTTCAATTTGTTACCAATTTTTTATAATGAATTTTCGATTCCGCTTTTTATGATTTTTTGTAATTCTTCGATTTATTCAATTCGTCAATTGAAATATCTTTAGCAACAAAATGCAGGGCTCATGAAACTGGAATCGGAGTCAGAATTGAGAACAATTTGGCATTTGATATTAGAAACTAAACCGAAACACATTCTGATCAAGCACGTATTTACAGAGGGTGGGGGGGGCTTAGCGAACTATACCCTAAAGCGGAAAAATTCGAAGGCCGGAAAATTTTGAAAAAAAAATAAATACCTACAATATATTACATATTTTATTTTTAAGAATTAAGAAAAAATAGATCACTTTATTCGAATTTATTTTTAACTAAACTGTCAATAAATTGTCGAATTCAATTTCCATAATTTTTCAACTAAAAAAAAAAGACTTTAATAATGAAAACAAAAAAATTTTCAAACATCACTTTGGGAACAATTTTTCAATTTTTATAATTCATAAAATAAATTTTTTTTTTAATTCTTGCAAAATAATTGGTCAATTTTTTTCGAAATCTGAATTTTTTTAAAACCATGCTGAAATCAAAATTTTTAGAAAAATTTTTGGAACTAATTTTATGATTTTATTTTGAAGCATTTTTAAAAACAATAATTTCCATTCAAAGTGTCGCGGAAATATTGTTAAAATTTCAGTTCTAACAATTTTTTAATTTAAGAAAAAAATTGAAATAAAAAACTTGAAAAAAAAAATGCTAAATCTTTTTTGAAAATTAGCAACATAACTTTTTATTCAAAATTTGTGTTTAAATATTTTTTGTGGGGGGGGGGGTATTTTTTTTGAAAAAACGGCATTTAATAGATTCTGATTTCTATTAGAATTATGTTTTTGAACTAAAATATGATTAGGTTTGGAATTGAAAAAGTTTCTTATTCATTTATTAAGTGAAAAAAAAAGAAAGTCAACTTTTTAAGAAGAAAAATGTGAAAAAGGACTAGGTACCTATCCTAAAAAAAATTAAATTTGTTTCAACTTGATTTTGAAAATAAATTAATCAATTTAAATCGGTTGGTAGTAGGTAGGTACTTGGAGAAAAAATTTCATATTTTCAAAAAAAATATATAATAAAAAATAAAACCTAAAAAAATGGAAAAAAATTATATTTTGGTATTGAATCAATCAATTCTAAAATAAATAAATAGAAAGGAAACTCTCATGGAAAAGATTCAAATTCAAAACTGGAACCTGGACCAGAAACCAAATTTTATTTTTTCCAAAATCGAATCAATACTGGAATTAAAGCGCATATTGATTCTTATTGGTTTCTAGTTTTGAAGGTAATTTCACTTTAGAATGAAACCTAAGCGGGAACTGAAACCAATATGTTTTTGGTTTTGGAGTTCTGCCATGAAACGACTATTTTTTGCAACTGTATGACAAAACGAACCACCACAAAAAAATTTATATTCACTTGTGGCAAAATTCATGTCAAAAATCACCAAGAAATCGAAGAGAAACGGTTTCAAGTTCGTATCTTGAAAAATAGAGGAGTTACTCAGTTTTAAAGACAGTGAAATCAAAATTCATATTTTCTAATTTTTTCACAGGAATATCAAAAAGCTTTACTTATTTACTTACATGATTTAAATACTGAAAAAAAAATAACAAAAAACTACTCAAACTTCGAACGCCTCTCCAACTACTAAAACGTTACTTTTGGTCTTTAGGTTCCTCCTCTCCTGCTCTCTCGCATATCAAGTTTGTTAGAAATTGAGAGATTGTCGAGAAAAAAGGATTCATGACTACATCATGGCTGACTTGAATCTTGAGGAGATGTAAAATTTCAAACAGAAACATTGAAACTACAAGTCCTTTTTCAGGTTTAGGAATACAGACGTGCAAGGGGAAATCGTCCCAAGCCTGAGTTTTTTTCAAAATGCACTAAAAATTGACAAAGAAATTGTTCCAATATTAAAAAAATTAAAATTTTGTCTTTTGTGTATTTTTGAAGGACTCCAAATTCTAAAAATCAATTAAATACCTAAATAAAGTTGGATAAACTTACTTAAATACTCAAAAATATTATTACTTGAAATTTAAACACTCAATTTATACCTATAATAAATATCAGTAGGTATGAAAAAAAGAAGAAGAAATAAACAGAAATTATCAAAAGCTAGTTCTTGAAGAGCTTATACTTCATTAACCTTAAGCCTTAAAATTCTAAGATCCATATTTTAAGATGTTAGCTCCCATATTCCAAAGACTCCGTCGCTCTTTTCATTTGAAGCTCTCTCGCTCTTTAATCACTCTTGAAATTTGTACTTTGTAAAAATTTTCAAATGATTAAATTTTTGCAAAAAAGCAATAATTGCTTTGTAAAATTTCGATAAATAAATTTTGAGATGAAAATGTTGAGAGAGTATAATAATTATAGGCACGCGAGGAGGAGAGTCCATATTGTTATTATTTTTTTAAACTGGAACAATTGGTAGGCGCCACTTGAAATTCAGTGAGAGCAAAAATAAAAAAAATTTCCTCAATTTCGTCACGTTTTTCGCCAGTTTGGTCGTCGCAAAAAGTCAAAAACATACGTAATTAAAAAATTATGTTAAAATTTCCTGCCTCAATTATTTTCCATTCAATTTTTTTTTTCATTTTTTATTTTAATTTATTCATATTTTTTTTATTACAAAATTTTTCGTTATCTTCAAACTAAATTTTCAACTTTTTTTCAAACCAATAAGTACCTACTTGCAACTTGAACTTTTTTTTTCAGAGTCAGCGCTGAATTTCTAACGAAACTTTTTACAAATTTTTCAAGCTAACAAGCAAATGACTTGGAATACAAAATTTTCAAAAAAATATTTAAAAACTTTATCGCAGAAGAAATGAAAAAATTTGAATCAATTTTGAAAAAATGCAATTTTTTGTAAAAACTTTCAGTTTCTGTAAGTACATATATTCAAATTTATTTAATTTTCAAAAGTTTTCACAGACACCATTGATTGTAAAAAATATTTTAGGGCTTAGTTAAGGAGCTTAAAAAGAGGTAAGCTCGGAAATAAGTGAGAGCCTAATCAGCTCTGCAAGTATAGAAATAGTATGCTGACTCTCGCTCATTCGAAAGAATGAAAGATCATGACATATATTTGACAAAAAACAGATGTTCCTAATTCATAGACTAAAGACTTAACAAAAGACTCGAGTGTTGGAAGCTTCGGTGACCTATTCGCTTCATTCATCGAAAGGTTCTACTTTTCAATAAAAAAAGAAAACAGAAAAAAAAATGAAACATAATTACTTAAATTGAAAAATTCAAACTCCAGCCAAATCGTGATGAAAATCTCTCTTCAATAATTTGAAATCAAAAATTTAGTTTTTCAGAGATAGAAAAAAAATCGTAATAAAAATTAACATACCTATGTAGTATGTACCTAACTCCAAAGGGCGATGAAATTTCCTTAAGTTAAACTCCACTACCACGTGCTTCATTTTTTTCCAAAATATTCTGCCATTTAATAGAAAAATGGCGCAAAATAAAATTCCTCGGGCAGTGTCTGCCGTAAATAAATTTTTTTAAGAGAGCGTCTATGCAGTTATTTGTATACATACTCTGCAAATAAGTGTAATGAAACGAAGAAGGGAACAAACAGGAAATTCGGATTGGAATTATTTAAATTTTCAACGAGTTCGGTTCCCTACAGATCGAGTTACGACGTTGCTACGTTTCTATTTTTTTGGCTGTTTTTTTTTCCCGCAAATACCTATGTACCATCCGCGACCATGTAACGAGACTACGAATTATTTCAAGAATTTTTTTACGTAAAAGAGGTCTGCAGAGGGGTGGTAGTTGAAATAAAAACCGATTAGCAAGTGATGAATATTTATAAAGAATGGGGTAGGTCGAAATTAATTTGTAAAAAAAATATTCATTTCTATTAACAAAGCAAAGATATTTTATGGATTTTTTTTTCAACTTCTGTCTGAGATGTAAAAAGATTCTCCATTTTTTTTTTTCAATTTGTATAAAAATTTCAGAACAGAGGATCACATTTGAAATTTTTCACAACTTTTATCTGCTTTGGACATTTTCAACTTGGAATTGTCGAAACTTTTTTTCAAATTAATGTTTAGGCATTTTAAAAATTCTCCAAAACTAAACAAGCTCATTCTGATTTTACATTTTAAAATCATCTCATTTTTAAATCACCCATATCTACCGATTATTATTTCTCTACTCGATGAAATATTCATTTCACATGCTAAATTAATGGTCTTCGATCTACATATAAGCGTATTAAATAGTGAATTTATAACGACATCGCCTCGATAAACGATCGTCGATCGCAAAACCCAATCAGTTAAAATCGTTCAATTTCTCAATATCCTTGAAAAAGTATTAAAAAAATTAGCAACCCAGTTCGAGGCTGTTTCGGCAAATTTCACGATCTATTTAGGTAGGTAATAAAAAGTTACCTTTCAATGTACATCTTCTTGGCGAGGTTCACAACCAGAAGCTTGAAGAAAAAATTCGAAAATTTTTTGATAAAGTCTAATGACCATAATAACGATTGTAATCACCAAACGATCGGATAAGATACAAAAAAAACTCTCGAGCACTGATCATGATCCAAGAACGTGGTCAAAATCTCTTTCTCGAAACATTTTTCGTCTCAATCCATCTAATTTAGACATTTTTAGGCTCATTTACCGCTCAAATCTATTCATATAAAAATTATAACCTCTGGGCCTATATCTACTGCCCAGATGAAACGGATTAAAAAATTTCAACCCTTTTTCAACGTTCGCAAACGTTTAAATTTTTCTTGAATTTTGTCATTTTTGATTTTTTTTTTAAATACGATTTATATGCAAAGTGAACTAAAATTCTTTTGTCAAGAATTCACATTTAGTGAAACAATTATTCAAAATATTCGTTAAATATTTCGCAGGAAATTCGTGCCCCGGATGATTTTAAATATACGAAACACGAAAACGGAGGCAGGCTACTTTTTAAAAAATCATTTAACTACTTTTTTGGTAATATGTTTTTGGATCCATCTTGTGATGGTATGTGGGGAAAAAGTCATGGTAACTTATTCGTACAAGTTTTCAAGTGCAACTTTTCGTCATGAATTTTACGCCAAGAATACGGGAGAATTATTACCTGGCGAAGTTTACAATTTATTCTACAAATGCAATGAATTACAAACGAGGAAAAAATTTTCATCCGAGGACAGTTGAGACGTGAACCTCGCCTCAGGTGGTTTTCTCTTTCATTTTAAGCAAATTCTCAACTATTCAAAATGGCGAAAAATTTCTCAAACGCAGGCGGAAACAAATATTTTTGGTATGTGACCATTTTAAACGGTTCGAACTTTTCGGAAAGGTAGGTATTTTCAACGAATTCTGCGAAAAGTTTTCAGTTTTTTCAAGGTTGATTTGGTCGTGAATTTCTCTCTGTTTTCTGAAACTTGCAAAGATTTTTTTACTGCTCGAATAAATGTAGATTTTGTTCGCACTTTAAAAGTAAAAAGTAAACTATACTTTTTTGGGCGCTTTTTCATCCATTACAAAAAATGCTCAGGATCTCGAAAATGACTCATTATTTTTTTGAACTAGGTAAAATTTTGAATGAATTTTCGTTACTCGAATTAATTCTCATTTATTAAAAAATTGACTAAGTTTGAGAATAAAATTTTTAAAAATCATTAAGTCGCATAAGATAATGAAAGTATGATTTTAATTTCAAAAAAACAAAAAAAAATGAGTTATTTGCTTCAGATTTTATTTAAAATCGGCTAGAAATACTATACATGAGGGGCAAAAAAACTTCACACGAATAATATGCTGCCTACACCAAAATTTGAAGGAGCAACGATTTCATTCGGAAACACGAGAGAAATAAATAAGATCCACGGTAAAAACTATTTCAGAAAAAAAAATCAAAGATAAGAGTTTAGAAAAAAATCATGAAATTCTACATTTAAAATGTTTTTAAAAAATTGAAAAAATTCGAGAAAATTATTTTGAAAAGGATTCAATAAAACTGAAAAAACAACAGGTAATCAAAGAAGGAAAATTGAAAATAAAACTTTATTTTATCAATTAAAAAATAATATGAGAAAAAAAAACTGCAAAAAACTAATTCGAAAAGAAATACGAAAAACGATTCTTGAGAAAATCAAAGAATATTAGTTGGAAAAATTCAAAAAATCGAGAAAACGTTACCTATACCTATTTAAAAAAAAAAAATACCTAAGTAATGATTCAAAAATCTCAAAGCATACGTATGAAAAAATTTAAGAAATTCTACTTACATAATAGCATTATAAAAAAATTGAAATAAAAGAAATACATAAAAATAAAAAACAATTCAAAATACCGAAAAAAAAATAATTTCCTATTATGAAAAGATTAGGGAATGAAAAGTAAATTTTTTTTCATTTTTGGAACATTCAGAAAAATTCAGGCAAAAGTAACGTTTAAAAAAAAATACAAAAGCCCAAAAACAGTTGTTGAAAATATGAATAAAATAATTTTTTTTAAATCAAAAAATTTCACCGCATGTATATTTTGTATTTCTTTTTTAATTCGAGAATAAAATAATTCTGAAAAGCAATTCAAAAAAATCGAGAAGACAATAGTAAACAAAATCAAAGACAGAAATTTTTTTTAAATTTTGGGAAAATTTATTGAAAAAATTTCAATAATTTTTGAACGTTGATTTTTTTTCAAACAGGAACGAATCAAGTTTCCTATGATCCATGAATTGAAAAATTATTTTCAAATTTTGGCTCGATTTTCGTCTACATTCATTTCCACTCGAGAAAAGCTTTTGATTTTATTTCAACCCAATATTCAGTATTAATAGCTATAAAATTCAAAATTCAACTCGCCATAAAATTTTGTAAAGGTGTCAGCTTCTGGATTTTGATCTGTTTTTACGTCAAACTGGTTTGAATTTGAATCTTCGATTCTTTTCTCTGCTTTGACGAAATCTGAAAAATAAATAATATTGAAAATTTTTTGTCATATGAATGAGAATGGATTTAAATTTCATAAGGAAAAAATTCTACATCCAAAAACGTCGAATTATCGAACCAAGACTCTTTAGTTCAAAGAAGGAAAATTTTAAAAATACTCCGACAAAAAATGAACCGAACAATAGCACTGGGATATGGGAAGAGCTTTTACAAAAATGAAAAAAGAATCATTATAAAAGAACTTTGACGAAGTTGAAATTCGAAGAGTAGGCATTTCTCTACAAAATAATATTCTAAAGCATGAAATAAAAAAAAAGTAGGGTTTATTCACTCTCGCAGATAGAGAAATTTCGAGCGATGTGATTTTCAATTTCATTTTGCTCCTTTTTTTTCTGAATACGACAGTAACACACCGAGCAGAAAAGCTTTTGGTAATTTTTTTAAAAAAGCACGTGTTTCGATGAAACGGTGTTTAATTTATTCGTACCTAGAAATCGTTCTTACATAGAAATTCGCAATAACTTTTATTTCAAATCAAAAAATAGCTCCAGCAATTCGCCTGCTGGGACGCAACTTATCCATCTGCTGGGATATTTAATACAAAAAACCTCGTTGATTGGTTTTCCCTCTTTTAGCCTTGGTAAAATGTCGTCAAGCTGCGAAAAAGCTAATTTCCGAAGATCCTAGTCCATCATACGACCTAAACCCGCATTCGCCTCCAAATAAGAACCGTCAAGTGCAAACTCGATGCAACGTAATCGTAGGAAGTACGTTAAGCCCCTTAGTAAAAAGAGGCGACTTATTTGAAATGATCTTTACGAGCATATTTACAATGTTTGACCTTTTTTGTTACAGATGACTTAGGATACCAAGTGAAAAGCGAAAGAATACTATGCGAAGGTTGCGGCCATAAAATTCAGGATCGATATTTAATGAAAGTTGGCGACGGGAGCTGGCATGAACACTGCTTGGCTTGTTCGATATGTGGCATATTACTAAATCACTCTTGTTATTCGAGGAATAATAAATTCTACTGTAAAATGGATTATGACCGGTGAGACACTCTCGAGCTCAGAAATACGTTCCCCTTTTGTCAACAAATGACAATTTAACGTATATTTTTTTTGTTTTTGTTTGGCAGTTTATTTGGTGTGAAATGTACGCGATGTGGAATCACAATATTACCACAAGAGATGGTAATGCGAGCCCAAGACTATGTTTACCATTTACCCTGTTTCATATGTATAATGTGTTGCCAACCTTTACAAAAAGGCGAACAGTTTGTCCTGCGAGGAGGCCAATTGTTTTGCAGGCCTGATTACGAAAATGAGATGCTACTGGTGCAGCAGTCTTCATCTCCAGGTACGTAGTCGAAACATCTTGACCTTAAATTTTATCTTTCACGAGTAACGGACCTTTAATTATAGAGAATTTAATAATAAACGAGAACTGTCGACCGAGAGATGGAAGAAGAGGACCTAAGAGGCCTAGGACCATACTGACCTCCGTTCAAAGACGCCAATTTAAAGCATCTTTCGAAGTCAGTCCAAAACCTTGTCGAAAAGTAAGCGTTAGATAAATTTTTTGGTCAATTTTGAAACGAAGAGAAAATAACCGAATTATTAATTTCATAAATAGGTCAGAGAAGCGTTAGCAAAAGATACCGGACTAAGCGTTAGAGTAGTTCAAGTATGGTTTCAAAATCAACGAGCCAAAATGAAGAAAATACAACGAAAAGCTAAACAAGAAAACGAAAAAAATTGTGATAAAAACGATAAAGGTGAATCAGACATGAAACAAGAAAACATTGGATCAGATCATAGTGAGTGTTTAATAGACGCCAAAAAAAATTTGCAACACTCAACTTCGAGTTTAAGAGAAGTGGTAGCGGTTGGGTCGCTACATAAGAGCCGAATTTTTTTAGGCTCTTTTAAAAATAAATGTAAAAAAAGTTAATTTTGGTACCTAACAAGGAGTATGAATGACCTAAGAAAATTAAATTTGCAATGAGGATCCATATCAATGGTGTGATACACACCATTAAGATTTTCGCTTCATTTTGTTCTTGTTTGTTTGTTCTTTTTTTTTTTTTTTTTTTTTAAAAAAATTCAATTTTTTTCAAAAAAAAAAAA